>QZWT01000256.1:0-17843 GCA_004114315.1 Cochlonema odontosperma | reverse complement strand
TTTCCGCTTCGTCGTCACCCTCCTTCTTCTCTTTGTCATCCTTCTTCTCCTCGTCATCATCAACTCCGTCTACAAATCAAAAGACATTTTCCTTCGTGAGCTGATATCCAACGCTTCCGACGCGCTCGACAAGATCCGTTTCCTTGCCCTGACCGATCCGGACGTGCTTGCCGCCGACCCCAACCTACGCATCAACATCGCCTGGGACAACGACGCGCGCACCCTCACTATCTCCGACACTGGTGTTGGTATGACGCGTGACGAGCTGCAACTCAACCTTGGCACGCTGGCCAAATCTGGCACTGCCGAGTTCGTCAAGGCTATGGAGGCTGGAAAGGCCGATATGTCGTTGATTGGGCAGTTCGGTGTGGGCTTCTATTCTGCCTTCCTTGTCGCAGACAAAGTGAGAGTTGTGTCCAAACACGGCAAAGAGGACAAGCGGTGGTTCTGGGAATCTGAAGCTGCCGGTGAGTTTGTCATTGGCGAGGATGAGTCCCATGAGGGCCCTGCGCGTGGCACCAGCATCACCCTGTTCATCAAACAGGGCGATGAGATGGACGAGTTCCTGAAAGAGGACAAGCTGAAGGAGCTCATCGGAAAGTATTCTGAGTATGTTGGTTTTCCCATCTATTTGTGGACCACAAGCCCGCCGGTTGTCGACGATGTTGATGATGACGATGAGGAGGAGAAGAAAGATGGGGACAATGAGGAGAAGAAGGAGGGGGAGGGGAGCGGTGTCGGAGGAAGCATCACGGGCAACGATAGCGGGAGTAACGAGGGCGAGGAGCAACAGCAGTCGAGCGACGCTTGAAGTCAGCATGGCAATGGTGGTGGTGGTGGTGGTAACAGCGGCAACGACGGAGGAAGCAGACGCGGGTGTGCTGTGGAGGCGTGGAACACAGAAGACAGGCGGGACTGTGTCGAAGCAGGCGGAACCAGCGAGAGACAGGCCAGCTGGCGTATTGCGATTGGTGCAAGGAGAATTGTCGCAGTCGCACCAGTCGCCCGGCAGTGCGCATACAGTCGGTCGATTGGTGGCGAGCATACAGCCAGTCGATTGGTGATGAGCATACAGCCAGCGAGGTGCCATGGTGTCGATGAGTGTATATTGGTGCCATGCGGATACACGAGTGCAGCTGTTACGGTGTATACGGAGAGGGAGGAAGGAGGAGAAGCAGACACACGATGGCGGTGAGAGCAGGTATGTTCTGGTGGTTGGACCACATGTTGGTTGCTTTTATGCATGTGTGTGTTGGATACAATGATAGCAACAACAGCAACAGCAATAACAACAGCAACGGGGGCGTTGATTACTACGGAATGCACTGCTAATCTGTTCCTACTTCGTCCTACAGACAACCGCCTTCAACAAACACAACCAATGACATGAGCAACACCAAATGTATTGCAGTATATAAACACAGCACTCTAATAGTGACTAGTAGTCGAACGACAGATCAACTGAGAAATCGATCGAGTTGTCGAACCCGCCCCCGTAGTATGGGAAACGACGGGGATAGCCACCACCGTAGTAGCCACCGCCATAGTAGCCACCGTAGTACGGATAGTAGCCACCGTAGTAGCCACCGAAGCCACTACCAAAGCCGCCACCCCAGTAGCCATTACCGAAGCCATTGCCGAAGCCGCCATAGCGACGACCGAACGATCTGTTTCCGCCACCATAACGACGGCCAATGCCGCCGCTGTTGGTGCCAAAGCCACCGCCGAATTGAGCGGTGACAGTGGAGGCGGCTGCCACGACAAATGCGAGTGCTGTCAACTTATACATAGTATGGATATAGATGGAATTAGACGGTTCTAGCAAGTGTGCTGAGCGTGTAGTGTGGATGGCGGAGTGGCGGTGCGAGGCGATGTGGATGCTTAAATAGCGGCCATCCGCGCTGAATTCATCAATCGATAAATGACACCGTGGGAGCTGTCGTCATTGTGCCGTAAGTGCCACCACCGCCCTTGCTCATTGATCCCGCCATCGCCATCGCCACTGCCACTGTCGCCACTGCCACTGCCACCGCCACCGCCACCGCCACCGCCCCATGCGTGTCTGGCTGCGCTGTGTGCAGATCAACACGCTGTGCTTCGACCATGCCCTCTCTGCCTGCACTCCTGCTTGGTCATACCCCAGATTGCCCCATCCCACTCCCCAACGCATGCTCCACTACTGCCCTCCACAGCACCCCTCGTATTGTCCGCTGTGATGCAGTGTGGTAGGCAAAAGAGCATACACCGCCACTTGCACAGGTGTGGAGCAATGGTAGCATCATCTCAACACCTGTCCAGTCACGGCTGTCACCAGTGTCACTACTGGTTACTGTGCCACGTACCAAGCTGTGCCTTGCAGCTGCTGCAATCGCAATCGCATACACTTACTGCAACACTGGGCAGGTCGTGTTTCCTAGATTTATTGCATCCAGCCTTCTCCTCTGTACAATCACTCACCCGCCATGCTTCTCCTCCCGGGCGCGTCACGCTTGGTGGTCACCCGCTACTGCTTCTCCCTTGCCTTTGATTGGATATAAGCGGTTCTTTAATGTGATAAAGTCTTCACGTTGTGTAAGTGTTTTTGGTGCTTGTCTGAGCCAGCTCATGAACGAGCCTGTTGCCGCCTCCTTCTCCTTGTCAAGTCGCCCACTGCCCATCTCCTCCACCAGCCACGCCATCATCTTCTCTTCCGAGTCAAATCCAATGTTCGCATAGCAGTTGGGCTGCTTCTCGGCTGAGCATCGCTTCACAAACTCACCCACGTCCGACAGTGCCCAGTGCTGTGTTGCCTGAAGCACGTCGAACGCATGCTTGTCACTCACCGCCGGATGGCTGATCACTGCCGCTACCAGGCGGAAATCACTCATCCCGGCTTTTATGATGGCCTGGGGAGATATCCTTCCCGTCATTACAAAGTGGTACTTGGGCCAGATTGGAAAGCTGTCGGAGAGCACTTCCCCGCGCTCCTCATTGGACCTGATCCACTTGACCAGCAGGCCAGCTGCACGATCCGCAAGACCCACCAACACCGGTACTTCCTTTTTGCAGAAAAGGTCGACAAAGACAAGGGCCTGATACCGCGCTGCCGGTCTTGGCAGAATCTCCACCATATACAGTTCAGAAGCAGCTGTTCTGTCAGGCGGATTGCTGTAGTAGGGTGCGATGAAGTGTGAGAACCCACGTAGCTGGTACTTCAGATCTGTCGTAAAAGAATACACTGTCCTGTACAAGGAGTACAGCGTCTTCAGCCACAGCGTTGGCGGCATACGCAAGTACTGAAACACAGCGTTCCGGCCATACGCCTGCCATCCCATCGAGGGCACTTTGTCGTTCTCGCCATCAACATAATCGGGCTGCACAGCTTTGCGCAGCAGATAATAAAAAACATCATCTGAGGCTTTGGAGTGTCCGAAATCAAGACTGGACATGTCTATGGCAACGTATGGCTGGAACGCATCGGTGACAGGATCAAGTGTCCCACCTGGCAGGTGTTCAACCGAGCTCAGCTTGACTGCCTTGCGCAGCATCCTGGCAAGTTGCGCCTCCACAAACGGAGGTAGCCCCTGGAATGCCTTATTCAGCGTTTCCAGAAAGGATGCGTTGTCTGGTCCGATGACAATCGGCTGCCGAGCAGCAGAGCTCTTGGACCTGCGACTGCGAGAAAACACGGAGAGCGCCGCGGTAAAAGTAAACCGTGGCTTTGCATCGTTTCCCGGCACCAGCACTTGTGCTGGATAACACGCTTCTTTCTTAGTGGGGCCAGACAAGTCGGCGTGGGGCATTATCGCAGCCACAGCCATAGCCAGCACCAGTCCAAGCAACACGCGCTGAGAAAGAACCATGATACGTGGAAAGGGCAGTGGAATAGTAACTGCTCAGCAGAGGTGTTTGAGTGCGTGGGCTGGGAAGCAGGAAGAGGCAGGCGGGGCATAGGAGAAACGGGCAACCGATCGAGGAATGCATCCGTTTTGGGACAGCGGTGTGACGGAGGTGCACTGCCTCAGCAAAGCACCAAGGGCGCCTCGCCAAACACTCAGACGAGTGTAGGACGCGTGTGGTAGAGAAGCTGTGCCATGCACTCCAAGTAAGTATGCACGCGTTAAAGAGTAACAAGCAATGCTCAAGGTGCCATGTTGCTACTGCGGTGCATGTGAGAGGAGAAGGAGACTACATAAAGTCTGTAAAACTAAGACGCACGCTGGAGAAGGCTGGACGCACGTGGACTCTTTTGACACAGGACCATGTCGAACGCGACAAGTGGAGCGAAGACGGTGGGCCAAAACGGCGGGACCACACAGGAATCGACTGTTCAACTCACGACACAGAGAGTACACTAATTAGCAACTCAAGCGTACGTGGTTTAGTGGTAAAATCCTTGCTTGCCATGCAAGGGCCCCCGGTTCGATTCCGGGCGTACGCATTCTTTTCCCGCTCTTGCAGAGGGCGTGTGTTGATTCGCATTTTGGCCACACAAGCAGACCGTTGGCCAGGAAAGGAGCGGCGGTCGTGCTGATGCTGCGGTGGGAGACGGAGGCGGAAAGGAGGCAGGTGGCACAGCGAGGGAGCGTCAGATCATGTTTAGTGGGACGCCACTTTTTCACCTTCCACTGCTGTCGCCGCATAACGGCCATGCTCTCGCGCAGTTTCTTTCTTTTGCTGCCTGTACTGCTTTGCATATCGGCGGGGGGTCTTCGACTCCTCCATCAACCTCAGCTCTTCTGACGGTGATAGTACGCAGCTCCTCTCGCACGACCTCTACGCCGGGTATCCCCTGTCTTTTGCACACCATTCGAAGAAGGAAGCTGTCTACCAGTCGGCTCAGAGCTACATCCGCAGCCTGCCAAACCATCCGTGCTGGTGAAGACGTATCGTCCATACAGAGCAAGCCGCAGTATACCCCTCACTCCACTTACTTCAGCAGCGTTTTGCTCCGTCGATATCGAGCATGCCTCAATGCCCAAAGTGGTGGACGACATCAACACTGAAGTGCTGGTCAACTCTGGCGACCCCACCTTTTCAATGGCTATGCTGACAACTACTAGTTCAGCCAAACCGACATACAAGCAATGGAAATGCCGCTGCTTGCCCACATACGGCAGTTCCTTCTGCAGCAAGATGGTTATGACATGTTCTTCAGGGGCCCGTCCCCTCTCCTTATTCGCGGCGTGGACCATGTGATGACGTAAGAGAAGGGTTCTACGGAGCGACGCAGTTCACCAAGGCTTCTCTGGCAAAAACGAGACGCCGCGTGACCATCGGTGAAGGGAGCGTACGTCGCAACAACATTCTGGCTCTTGCTGGTACGGAGATGATCCAGCAAAGCGATGGAAGATGGGTCTACTCCATGATGAATATGGTGCCTGCTAAAATCCTTGCCTTGAATGCCTACCATGGGTTCTCACTTGCTGTGAAAGATGGTCGCACCATCATCCACACGTCTACCCTTGGCAAACAGTGGTCATATACAGAATATGCTGTTAGAGCCCAGCTGGCTGCGTTTTTGCAAGTGGTGGCAGAACACCCTCACGCACATCTAAAGCTGAAGGTGTATACGCTCGACCGTGCAGACGCTGCGGAATGGGCTGCCCAGCTGGACAAGTGCAGAACAAGAAGCGTTGCGCAATCTCCTTTGGATGCATTCGTTTATCACTAGGGTCGTGGTCATAGAACAATAATGCACAGTTGATAGGCGGCTCTAAATACAGCCTTTCTCTCTTCCCCAACACATGGTATGCCCTCCGAATACTCGTTTTGAGGTCGCAGCATCTGTCAAGCGATACTGAAGCCTTGTTACTGCTGTATTGGAAGGGAATAAAGAGGCTGTAGTGCTGCTTGCATTGGCAGAATAACCACACTACTGCCAAATGTGCCTCACTCCACAACACCGCTTCTATTCAGCAGGAACGGCTACACCTTCCACTTCGCTTTGCTCCGTCTCGCTCTGCCCCGTCTCGCTCTGCCCTGTCTCGCTTCGTTCCACGGTACGTGTGCGGTGAGCAGAGGGCGGAGTCGGTGGTCTGATCGGACCTGTCAAGGGGAAAGTTCTCAAGGCACGCAGCCTAGATTGCCTCACCCACCTCGCTTATCGTCTTGCAACGCACGCCGGCGCCAACCCGCCATCAGCTCTGATGGTCGCCGCGGCCATGCACTTCACCGCCTCACAAATGCTCGCTCTCAAAATACTTACCTCCTCCTCTGCCGCATTCTCTATTCTCGGCTCACTCCTGATTATGCTTACTTATTTGCTGCGTCCCTCCTTCCGCTCTGCCTCCTCACAACTGATATTCTGTATGGCCATCGCTGATCTGGTTGCTATTGTGGCTAAGGCGGTTGGACGCAGTGGGCTTGACACCCCGTGGCTGTGCACGACACAGGCAGCGCTGATGCAGTGGGGCGACGTCAGTTCGATCATGTGGACTGCCGTGATCAGCATCAGCCTGATATGGGTGGTGGTGTTGCGACGCAGCGTAGAGGAACTGAAACGCGTACGTTGGGCTTGGGGTGTGGCCTGTTTTGGTGTGCCCGTATTGATCGCGTTGCCACCCCTTTGGTTGGGTGAAGTCAACGAGGCAGGCAACTGGACACCGATGTATGGGGGCTCGGACGTGTGGTAAGCAGGGGGTGTGGGTGTGGGTGTGGATGCTGTTGACAGCCCGTCATGCTCACGCATCAATGCGCTGTATCTTCACCGCCATGCCAGGTGCTGGATCGCCCCAGAGTTTGAAGTGGCGCGGCTGACGCTTTTTTACGGTCCCCTTTGGCTAATCTTCATCTTCAACCTCGTCACCTACATATACACCTTCCGTACACTTTACAAAATGGCCTCAACAGTGATCAAGTAGGTGGATGGGTGTGGGAGGGTGCGCATGCATGCATGTGCGGGAATGGGCGGGGTGTGTTACACATGCATGCTCAAACAACGTCCACGATGTGTAGTCGGGCCGGGCCGGTATCCACAGTACACGCGCATCTCTATCAGTTTGGCAAGAACACCTCACTCTACCTGATTGCATTCCTGATTTGCTGGACGCCATCCACGATCAACCGATTATACCAGTTCGTTAATCCAGGACAGGTGGTGTTCACCCTTTCTGTGGTGATGGCCATCTGTTCCCCAGCACGCGGCATCATCAACTGCGTGGTGTACTACTACTTGAGCTGGCTTGTGCCGGTGCGCGAACAGGTGACCGACTCGGGAGAGTATCCGTATAATGGCACGCAGCTAGAGACGAAGGGCACGGAGTTCTGGGAGTCGGCGGGACTGCGTGCTATCGACACATGGCCTTCCTCCTCCGATCCCACATGAATTGAAATACACCATTGTAAACATACTGACACACATGTCGCTCATGCATCCTACGGCCGTGTTCCGTCCGTTGTACCACCACGTCGCATCGCTTTCATTGTGGCGTCGCATGCGCTGCTCCAGACTTGTCACGTTGTTGGTGACGGCGTGCAAGCCGCCCTTTGCCTCCTCCATCTCCGCTATTTCTTACCACGTCTACCCCGCCGCTGCCCCACGCGTTGATCCCTCGCACGCCGCGTTTTACGCCTGCCGATTGTTGACTGATGTCGGTGCGTCCCAGCACGCTGTTTACGCCTGCCCAGCTGCTGACGCTGCAGTCCGTCGTTACTGCCACGTCCACGCTCTCGCTGCTCGCGTCCCTGACCCTTTTACTGCTATTCCAGCTACGCCACTCACACTCCTCGCACTCGCTTTCTCGTATTATCTCGTTTATCGCCCTCTCCGATCTGATATCCTCGCTCGCAAAGCTCATCGGGCCTTCCGCCATCCCCCACTACCATATATGCCGCATCCAAGCGTCGCTGATGCAGTGGGGCGACATGAGTTCGATTCTGTGGACAGGCGTGATCAGCGTGAATCTTTGGTTGATTGGTTGGCGAGGTTGGACAGTGTCTGATCTTCGAAAACTAGATCGTCCCTATTTGCTGGTCTGTGTGGGTGTCAGCAGCGCCATGGCCTTCATACCGCTTGCCTGGCCCAGTGTGTATTCCGGGGCTGAGCTGTGGTGCTGGGTCGGCTTTGAAAACGAGATGGCGCGCATCGGCCTTCTTTACATACCGTTGACTGCCATGTTTTTCTTCAATCTCGTCACCTATGCGGCAGTCGGTTGGCGATTGATCTGTAACATAAGACGTCTAGCCAAGTATGTGCCCTTTTCCATTGATGCCGCTCTCTTTGTGATCTCCGATGCTAACGCCTTCCCCCCTCGCTAGTCGTCACCGCGGAATGGAAAGCTATCAGACCTCCTACTTATGCAACACCTCCTTTTACATTCTCGGCTTTCTACTGACATGGGGAACCTCCTACGTCGCCCGCATCTACACCTGGACAAACCATGGCGAGCGCAGCTTCACTCTCTACCTGCTGATGGGCTTTTTCTCGCCGCTCCGTGGCATGACCGATCTCGTCGTTTACCTGTACGTGTCCCGCCGCCCTCGCCAACCAGAACCGTCGCCGTCACCACCATCCCTTCTGAATGCTTCCCGACGCTATTCACGTGGCATGCCCAACATGCAGAGCACGGTGGTGCCGCTCTCGCCAATGCACGAGCACTGGCCGCATGAAACAACGTACACCTCCTCCGCAGTCCCCCTGTCCCCCTCGGTACGACGCAAACCCTTACCGCCATATCCCCCACCAGCACTCGAAAGCAAACGATGCCACGTTGCCGTGCTTACCGCGCCAATTCAGCACGCCACCTGGCTCGACACGACGTTAACGACTCCTTCCACCACCACCTCCACTACTGTCGCGCCTGTTTGGGAAGCCACTCGGTATGCTCGAAATAGCGACTATTACGCGTGAGCGACCCTTCTTTTCATCGCCTTTCCTCTACAGTATTTGCTGTATATTCCATCTCCCGATTTGCATGTGCAGGCGTTTACTACACCGCCTATGATTACAAATGGGCATGAGCCCCGCACCCTGGTCCCCTACCGTCAGGCTCGGTTTAAAACTATAGTTTGTGTGTTATGTTGTGAGAATGAGTGAGCGAGGGAGAGAGGGAGAGAGGGAAAGAGTCTGAGAGTGTACGATATTTGACTTGTGACGAACGACTTCTATCAGCCATAGCAGGCTATCCATGCTCGCCAACTGGGACTAGAACATGGACAGATCGGTGTCCTAAACAGACAACTGCTACTTGGCCAAATGCTGGTACGGATGCTGAGCACCCAATAAACAGTATAAATACCACAACGTCTTGGGTTGTTTGTACGCTGGCTGTGGTTGCTGTTCAGCCATGCTCATTCCGAGCCTCTACGAGTGTGGCAGGCGGATGGGTAGCAGCAGCAGCAACAACAACAACAACAACAACATTCACAAAGAATGCGTGTATTTACAAGCAACCGATGGACCTGCCATACGATGCATACACACACATACACACACAAAACAGAAACTGACAAACGACGAGCACCCTCTCTTGCTTCTTTACCATGTAAGGTTGAAGCACTCCACAAACTGCTGAAGTATCTTCCCCATAGTAAGGGAGCCCCTTTGAGTCTCCAGAAAGAATAACAGCGCTTTTTTCGTCCTCTTCCACTGCTGCACTGCTGCCGGGTCGGAGTGATAGATCGACAGCCGTAACGGCTTTTCGGTCAGTTTCAACGCACTCACAGCACAGAATGCCAGCATCTGCACAACATCACTCATCAGCGTGTCCATTCTGCGGTTTTCGCAGCCTCGACATGCGGTGTGGATGTGAGTGATTCTTCTTTTTACTGCGCCTCTGAAGCCGATGTAGGCCGTCCTGTACAGGTACTTAATGTCACTGGCTGTCACCGGGCTTCCTGGTGCGCGTCTGTTGATGCCGAAAGACAATCCAGTCATGACCAAGACGTTGACCTTTCTCGACAGTTTTATGTCTTTTGGCGGTAGTGCTTTCTTCTTGGTTGAGCTCAGGGATTTCATGATGCTTTGTGCCCAGGAGCTCTTTTCTTTCGATTGTTCGTTTTTGCGCGTTGTTGACGTGATGGTGGTGGCGGTGGTGGTGGTGAAAACACTCATGGCTGAAGGTGTGAAGCGTTCATACGGCACTTGTGTGGGCATTCCCGTGTTCTCCACCGTCAGCTCCTTTGCATTCAGCAGCAACACACTTTCTCTCAGCTCGTCATACGTTCTGCTCGGTGTATACGTCGTGTGAAACGCTTCGTCAACGAGGGCCAACACGTCAGCACCGAGCACCAGGTAGGGAAGAGGGTTCTTGTCGGGGTCGGCCCATTTCCCATACTGATCGACAATGCCGGGATGAGGTGTGGACTGCCAGATATCGCCTCCTGTGATATATCTGTAGATACAGCTAAGGGCAGGCACCTGCAGTTCCGAGATCTCGTCGATGTAGGTTAGTTTATGGGGCATGCCCTCGATCAACACAGGACTAGGGAAGTCTAACAAGACATGCTTTTCAGCCTCGGTTTCTGGAAAGGTCAAGGGCAGGCGGCCGATGACGAGGTCGATCGTGTCGGCAGCCGCTGGAAGGGCCAGCAGTTGATCGAGACCGCTGTCGGCTTCGCTATGCGCAAGCTGTACAACCCTTACATCGTGGTTCGTCAGGTCGTATGGGGCTCTGCTCAGCTGCTCGCGCGGGACAGCGTTGCTGATAGGGGGAATGGAACTGAATGGCAAACGAGATTGGATGTGTTCCCAGAATGGACGCACGTTCGTTGAGAAGTAGAGGGGAGGGTATGCTTGGTAGAGGTCGAGCGAGTCGAAAATGATGGTGTGGTCGTATGGAGTGTCGGGGAAAGGGGTGGCTGGAAGGTGTGCCTTTGTTGACAAATGGTGGTCCATGGGATGGGCATTGGTGGCGAGCGGCAGACGGGCCAGCAGCAACAGCAGCATCGGCGCAGTCAGTGAAGCAAAATGCATGGTATGCAGAGGCGAAGTAAGAGAGGCAGAGGAGAGACAGGCCACATTCGGCTGCTATTTACGCCGCCACTGCCTGCTCCACTCCGACCTCCACTCCGACCTCCGCTGGATCCCATTTGCGTGCTGTATCTGTGCAAAGGCCTGTTGCCATCGCCGTTCACAAGCGCTTGGTGTGTGTGTGGCTGATGCGATGTTGCGTTCCGTGTGGGCCTGCAACACCACTTCTGTCTTCCACGCTGCTTTGGCTCCTTCGGGTGCAACGTGCTTGTGTGGGCGGGGTGTGCCACGGGCCGTTCGTGCCAGCCTCTGACGTGCCCATCCATACCGTGTCACGTAGTGGGTTGGTTGTGCAACCCGTGGTGGCGTAGTGGAAGAGGAGAGAAAGAGAGCAATGATAGTGGTGACGATGGAAGCTACCACCAATGCATTCAAGCGGAACACAACGGCTTATATACAACAGACACCGCTACTTCGAGCTCTTCTTCTTGTCGCCGTCACGATCGATGATCACCTGTAGGTCGCCTTTCCCGCCCCTACCCTTCCTCATCACAGACCAGAAGGCAGCGTCTGGCTGGTAGTGATCCGACTCCTTCTCTTTCCTCTGGTTGTAGCTGCGAATAACGAAGTTATTCTTCGAAGACTTCTGCATTTGTTTCTCCAGTTCCTTTGCCGATCCTGCGGTCATACGAAACTTAGAGTTGTAGCGCCAGTAGCCTCCGCTGACTTTGGTGTACTTGCTGTTGTTGGACTTTGGCGCCTTGAATTCGCTGAAGATCTTCAGGATCTTCTTGGCGGCGGTGTCGGCGCTGACCAGGCTGCTGCTTGGCGCTGAAGCAGCCAGACTAACGATAAGGCTGACGAGAAGAAGAGACAGTTTCATGGTGTGAGCAAGTGTGTGAGCAAGTGAGTGTGAGATTGGCCAGCAAAGACAGCAGGTGGGCAGGTGGGCAGGTGGGCAGGTGGGCAGGCGGGCAAGCAGATAGGCAAGCGGGAAGAGAGAGCGAGCAAACGGACAAGCGCAGGAGGCTGCTTTTAGAAGGATCATGGAAGGATCAGGAAGAGGCCGCTTTTAAGCCGAGAACGGCAACAACTGGTGCACCGTCAACAACTGGCATGACTGCTGTATTGGCACGTCACACCGCCACATCGCCACCTCCTCCTCGCTGCATGACGTCACCACGTGACACTGCCCAGCAGCCCCACGATCGCACGTCCGTTGGGTGGCAGCCGTGTTTTCATGTCGCGGATTGTCAAAGAAACGTGCTACACCCTGACACGCCGCCCCGACTTCCTTCGGCTGCACGGCTCGGTGCTTCCCAATCTTATCGTGCCTGCGCTTCTCTTGGCTGCCTATGCCTCTTTTGTCATTCTGCTGCCGGTGCCGATAAAGGGTGCTGCCATTGGATCGGTCATTGCGCCTGTGTTGTCCTTGGTGGCTGGCCTGTTATTGGCACTGCGCACCAACTCGGCGTATGAGCGGTATATGGAAGGTGTGTTCCTCCAGCCCTGCTGAGCCCCCGCTTCCCTCCTCTTCCCCTTCCCTCCTCACCGCCTGTATGTAGGAAGAAAGCTGTGGGCTGCCATGCATGCTTCGTTGCGCACGCTGCTTCGCCTGCTGTCCACCATCAAGGCCCCGTCCCCCGCCAGTCAGGACGCGGTGTCGAACGAAACCCACAAACTCCTTCTTCACACCTTCCACCTCGTGCCTGCATTTGCGTTTGCTGTCAAGCACCATTTGCGGGGTGAGCCTGGCTTGAACCATGATGATCTGCTGCGCTGGCTGCCGTTCCCCTACATGCGGCAGTATCTGTTCAAACCCGCTGAGCAGGTGGAGGAGTGGGCCAGCATATGGGCGCAAGACCGTGAACGCTTCTTTCTGCAGCGAGAGGAGAAGCATGGTGGAGATGTGATGCATGGCAAGGTGCCGCTGGGCCCACAGCATGTCCCGCTTGAAATACTGCGTCTGCTGCAGTGCCATCTGGACGGGCTGTGTGTGCGTGGCGCGGTGGATGTGGGACGCGCAAGTGCTCTCAGTGCACAGGTCACGCAACTGACCGACACCCTGACGGGTCTGGAGCGTGTGCTCGACACGCCCATCCCGCGTGCCTACACCGTGCATCTCAAACACATCCTCATCATGTACTGCGCAGTGTTCCCCCTGCAGCTGGTCGAAAAGGTCGGGATATGGACACTGCCCACCGTGCTGATGATGGGCTTTGTGCTGTTTGGCTTGTTGCGCATTGGCGAGGAGATCGAAAACCCTTTTGGCCGGGACTGGAACGATCTGCGCATCCAAGACTTCTGCGAGCGTGTGCGCCGTGAAATGGAGTCGACCGCGAAAGAGACCATGCATGGCGAAGGTAGTAATAGCATGAATCTAGATGCATGGTATAGCGACCCTGTCGCCGCCACCACCCACACTATCAGCAGCCACACCCATACCCCTGCCCAGTAAATGCTACGACTACTTCTTCTTGTACATATGCAGCGACAACCGGCGATTGCCAAAAAGACCATACTCCTCACCCTCCTGCCCAAACATGGCTTGAATGCGTGTGGCATTCAGTGCCACAGACGTGTCCCGCATCGTCGCCTGCCACTCCACCACCACACTGTCCAGCAACTGCTCCAGCGCATAGATATGGTCTGTTTTAGCACGCATGCTAGCAGCACAACACCGGTCCAAATCTTCTATTGTTTCACGAAGCCGCAATCGGTTGTCTGAACGCAGGTAGCTGTCACGCACCGCGCGCAACTGAGCCATCCGCGCGTCAGAAGCGAACGCTATCTGCACGGTATGAGCAGACGAACACACACCCCTACCCCCACCACACAACACTACCTTTGCATAATCGACAGGCTCGCTATATGGTACGGCTTCAAACAGGCCTGCATCGCCCGCCGCACCGCTACTCCCGCCACAGCAGTCTTCGCCCAGCAGTATGGCCATGTTTCCCTTTATCTTTGTCTACACAAAACCGTGCTTCTTGTATGCGCACACACACACACACACAGAGAGAAAGAGAGATAGGATATGTGCCATCCGCCCGTTCTGCTTATGACACACCCTGTCATCGTTCCACTGCATGCGTCACGGCTCTGATGGCCTGGCGTGTGGCGCTTCGATTCGCGCCCATTGTCTTGTGTGGCAGCGTAGTGGCGCCAGCCCGTACTACCGTGGCTTTGCCGCGTGATTGTCTCTTCGCTCGTTTGTCACTCGTCCGCTCACCGTCTGCCACTCACCGCTCGACTCCCCGCCTGCCTATCAACTCGCCCGTCTGACTGTCTCTCCAATCGTCCGTCTGACTGCTGCTACCGCCGCTACCACCGTCGTCGCCGCCTCAATGAATCCTTCTGCCGGCCCACGGCTGCCCGGCTGGTTCGATCACCGCGATGGCGACGTATGTCCTGCGCCAGAAGATTGCCGTCCGCCCGCTACCTCCCCCAAGCCCTGTCTGCGCTCGCCCACCGCGCGGCTCTCGCCTGTCGCTCCGTCTGTTTCCGCGCTTCAACTGCTGCATTTTCTGCTCTCTCACCACCTTCTATTGCTCCTTTCCCTTCTCCCCCCTCCCGTGCTTCATCTTCTTGTTCGGCTGCTGCTCCCGTTTTTTCATCTCGTCCCGGTGGTCCTGGTCGAACACCACCATCTGCGTCCACACCCAAGCCCGCTCTCAAGCTCGTTTTCCTCCTCCTCCTCCTCCAGCGCCACCCTCTCCACCTCTGCGTCTGCTGTCGCCGTCGCGCACACCTCTGCTGCCGCTGCTGTCGGCTCGCATCCGGTGTCCACGACCAAGACGGTGGTCGATCTACAGGCCAGGATCCGTGCGTTAAAAGGCGAGCTTGCTGCCGAACGCGAGGCGCGCGGTGTGGCCGAACAGTGCTGGCTGCGTCGTCGTGCTGAGCTGGAAACCGAACGAGACCAGGCTGTGGAGGAATCCGATGGATTGCGTGAGCAGCTGGAGGCCCTTCAGCAGCAACAGCAACAGCAACACACGCGATACCCCTCAAACCATTCTATGCATACCACTGCCACATCCGGTCAAAACACGCATCTCTTAACCGCCTATCTCAACAACAACAATACTATCAATGCCACCAGCAAAGTCCTCGACAATGATGACTATGATGAGCATGATCTGTTCGGACCACCCTCCACCCACTGGAGCGACGATAAGCGACGAGGAGAGGACACTGACGATCAGGAGGACGAGGAGGATGACGACGACAATGCCACTCTCACCGGAGATCCTGTGTGGCCGATGGCTGGCAGCATCATCACCGAGGCCGCCATTGCCGAGCTGGCCCTGGACCGGATCCGACAGTCGTTTCGCTCCCATGCCACGCCTGCTTCCGTGCTTCTCCTTCTCGACGATCTGTGTCTGAAGTTGGATGCCGATATTGACGGCGAAGACGTGGACGCGCGTGCAGGTGTCCGGCAAGCAGTGCTTCGCGGCTTTGCCCAGGATCTTACCGATTCTGCCGGCGACCGTGATGCGCTTCTGTCCTGCACCACGCCTGCCCCTACCCCTACCCCCACCTCAGACAACACTGCCACCCTCAAAAACAACGCGTCGTGCTCACCACTGCCCATGACCGAGCGGGACGATGCGCGGTGGGGTCCTCTTCTCAGAGAATATGTGGCTGCTGAGATCGAAGTGGCCACTGCCCTACGCGAGCTTGAGCAGGAGTGTGCCGGAGACTGGGGCCGGTTCTGCGGCCTTGTCGGTTGGCTGTGGACTGCCGAGCTGGTCGGTGTGGAGGACGTCGAACGCTGGTGGCACGACGGAGAGCAGCAAAAGGCCGGGAAAAAAGAGGCCATTGTCGCGTTTGTGCGATGGCTCGCTGTCCACGCCGACTCGAGCTCCAGCGAAGAAGACGATGATGAGGATGACGACGACGACGACGACGACGACGACGAAAGCAACAGTGTCGCGTCAAACAGTGTTGTCAGCGAGCGACGGATGTCATCGCCCTCCATCGCATCAGCAATGTCGTGTCGGTCTGCCATACGAGTACGCTTTCATCTACCCGGGGAGGAAATGGCGTGAAACGACGCATCTTTACTTTTCATGTCTGCATTTTTGCGCGTGTGTATGGGGAATAGTGTGTGTGTGTGTGTGTGTGTGCAGAAGGAAGGTTGATTCGGTTGATAGAGGATCGCACGATCCATGGTTATTTCTGCTCCATACCGTGTTTGTTTGTGACACGCAGCAGCCGCTGTAAAAGTGTTTCTTGCTGTGTGGGTGTGTCGGCTGTTTGCCCGCCCACCACTTCTGTGGAGACAACGCGTGCAGCCAGCACCCATCTGCCAGCCCTCCCTGAACCAAAAAATGGATCATAACATGTGTTAATTTCCCTACTCTGTTTTCATCTCTTACAAATGCTTCAAAACGAACTTGGCCGCACGCTACCGGTAGTTATCGCAGCCTGCCAGGGGCAAAAACAAACAAACAAACAAACACACAGACAGACAGACACACCAAAACGAGAGCAGCGATAGAGAAAAGGATGTTCAAGTGAAATAGGAATGAGATGGAATGGTTGCGATTGTGTCACTTTTTACTGATCGTCATCCGCGGTGACCGACGCGGTCTTTTTAGCAGCAGGGTCAACGTCATCGCCATCGCCATCGCCTGACGTGGCTGTTTTCTCGGTAGCGGCAGCAGTGTCGCCCGCGAGTCTTTGGCGCCGTCTTTCGTCGACACGCGCCTGCATCTCCGATTCATCGCGTGGCCGTGCTTCGCCGAAAATGTTTTTACCGCGCGGGGTGGTGGGTGTGGCGACAATGCTGTTGGGCACCGACTGGCTTTCTCCGATCTTGCGTGGCTGCAGCTCTAGACGCTTGCGTCCTGGGAGGGCAGCGTCGACGGGGGAGAATGCGACCACCCGACTGGCACCAGCAGCCGAGTCCCGCGGCCCCCATGTTGCACTGCCACTGGCTGTGCGGCGATCCAAAGGCTCACGACCCGCTGGACGTGCCTGGAAAGCGCCACCGCGCCACTCTGTGTCTGGCTCGTTGTGACGGCGTGGTGGAGGACCGGAGCGATCACGCGCACCACCTGAATACGACCTCTCCATGTCGTCACCACCGCTTCCACGGTCATGCGAGTCACGTCTATTGCGACGCACTGTCTCTGTGACCGGCTGTGCAGAGTCCCGCCAGTTCTGGCTCTGGAAAGCGGGGGATTGCGGCACACTGTCACGATCGCGATGGCCACTACTGCTTGCGCCATCACGCTCCCGCGTGTTTGCCCAGCGTGACCCAGCAACGCTGTGGGGCGTGGAGGGTTCGCTGGCGTGGTTGTCGGTGGCACGACGCCAACTTGCGGTGTTTGTGCGATCGGGCTCATCGGCACGGAACGAACCACGACGCGCGTCATCCTGCTGCCCAAACCCACCACCACGTTCACGGAACCCACCACCGCGTGTGGGTGAGGAGGAAGGCAGCGGTTCAGAGCGGCGCCATTCACCGGTCGTGCGATCCTCACGACCTGGTCTATCTTTGGCTGAAGGAAGGGAGGGTAAGCATGGCGATGGTTATAGGAACGCCTACGTGCTTCTGCGATGCTCACACGGACAGTACGGTTTCGAATGGGTTCTCCACTCAAGACCAGAGCGGATTTGAGGGATTCGAGGTCATCGAACTCGACATAGCCAAAGCCTTTGGGCTTGTCGTCAAAGTCCTTGATGACACGCACGTTTTTGATCTGGTGGAGGGGGGGGTGAGGGGAGGGGGGGTGAAGGGAGCAGGTGTACTTTGCAGTTCTTGAAGAAAGTGCTGATATCCTCGTCATCCAGATCGTAAGGAAGGTTGCCGACGTAGGCGGTGTAGGGGGGTTCTGTTGGCATGGGGACAGCGGCGTAGTCGCCACCACGGTCTCCATAGCGGCCTGGGGAGGGGAAGCGGAAGTGGTTGTGTATTGATCATCGTCGATGCACCAACCACCAA
>QZWT01000255.1:0-17852 GCA_004114315.1 Cochlonema odontosperma | reverse complement strand
CCACACTGCTCCTGCATACACAACGACGGACAACAGAGATGGCTGATCAGCTGGCCACGATGCTGTCTGTCTCCTTGTTGTCCCCGTTGCCTTCTTCTTCCGTCTCCACATCTGCTGCTTCCTCCCCCTCGTCTGCAACCACGCTGCTGTAACCAAGCTGTTGCATAAAAGCTGCGTTGGCAGAGCTGTGTTTACACATTGACACGCTTCAACGTGTGATCACCAGAGAATGCTATGTGTATGCCAATACTGGTCTCTCTTCTCCTCCCCTTCTCACACCAACGTGCGGCCACATGTCGTGTGACGCTTGCCAATCAGCAGCCGCTGTCTGTTTCCGCACATGGCTAAAAGGAGTGGCGGTGTTTAAAACCCCACGTGGCTGCTGTGATGTTCCCCCGCCTCCTCCTCCTTCTGCTCGCCATGACGCTCGTGCTCACCCATGCTCCATCCTCCGTCGACGCCGTCGCCCGCACCACCACCACCACGACCCGAAACACCACGTGCAGCCGGAAGACATCCGTCTGGACCCGTTTCCACGCGTGGCTGACGGGTGCCTGTCGTTCCCCCTCTTCGTCCAAGAGAAGATGGCTGCGCTCGAAGACAAAGGTTGCCACCCACCACACCACCACTACCACTGCCGTCACCACACACACCACCACCGCATACCCTCCGTTGATGGCGCCTGCCGACTTGGCCAACCACTACCAGCAGTGGAAAACAAAGTATGTTCGCACCACACGTGTGCCCGGTGGTCAAACCGGTGCGTTCGTCCACTACGACACGGCAGAGAAAAGCCAGTTTGGAAGGAATACCCCGCTCAGCTGTTCCGAGGGCCACGGCTATGCCATGTTGGCCAGTGTGCATGCCAACGACCATCAGATGTTCCAAGCACTGCTGAACTACTTGGCTGCATTCAGGAACGCCAATGATCTCATGAACTGGCGGCAGCATTGTCCTGTCGGCCAAGTCGCCTGCTGTGTCGGGGACGACAAGAACAGCGCTACCGACGGCGACATCGACATCGCTGCCGCCTTCTTCCTCGCCTACAAGCGCTGGGACAATGCCGATTATCGTGAGAGAGGAACACGCCTGTGCGCCGCCATTCTCCGCTACCTGGTGCATCCCCAATACAACTTCCTGTTGCTCGGGGACTGGGTGGACCAGCATGACCAGAAGTTCAACAAGCTCACACGCAGTTCCGACTTCATCCTAGAGTACTTGAGCTTGTTCATGGAAATGGACACGGCAAACACCCGTAGCTGGGACGCCATCCTAAAGCGACATGTTCAGGCTGTGGCATCCTTTGCCGCCACTTCCCGCACCGGTCTGCTGCCCGACTTCATGCAGTTCGACGTGAACCAGAACACATTCCGCGCTGTTGCCGGCAAGGTGCTTGAAGGCGCCACCGACAAGGATTTCCACTACAACGCCTGCCGTACCCCCTGGCGCCTTGCGCTTTACTACCATCGTCGCAGAGACGAACGCGTCAAACCGTTGTTGAATGCCATGCACACTTTCTTCGCCACCCAGAACGAAATCAATGCCGGCTACCGTTTGGACGGCAAGCCGTTGGCCCGCGACTCAGACCTGGCCTTCCTCGCTCCTGTCCAGTACCTCTACTGGGCCATCGGTGCGGCGCCAGAAACAATGCAGCGCGTAAAGGCGCAGATGGACCGCATCCCACCGAACGAGAGGACCTATTTCGGAGAGACCATCCACCTTCTTACCCTGTTTGACTCCCAGAACTAGTGCACCGCCCGGCCATAGTAACGACCCTATGTATGCTACGAAGTGACATCCGCAAAATAAAAATAGACCCTTATACTGCATGTTCTAGTCAAGTAACGGTGTGGATGCTGCTCCTGACTGCGCTGCACTGCCTTGCTCTGCACTGCCCTGCTCTACACTGCCCTGCTCTACACTGCACTATAATCCCCCACCATCCAACCACTACACCCGGCACAAAGCTGCCTGGAGAAGGAAGCTGGGGTCTGCAACACATAGTCTTCTTCCACCAGAAGCAACGCTGCTTCCGCATTGTTGCTAGTGAATCGATCGCACGCGCATGTAAAAAACTCCCACGTCGTTTCGTCTCTGCGTGTGGCATGTCGCACCCGACCGCATTGCCAGGTGGGCCCATTACCTGACAAGCAACGGTCGGTGACATGCATCCGTGCACAACACACAGTCTCCAAAGAGCTACGGAGCAGCTTTGCCGATGCGAACGCTCCGACAACCACCATCCGCTTCCTACGCGTGTCACTCATCAACGGTACGGTCGCTGCCGCCATCGTCCTGACCCCTCCTACTGCCAACAGACATTCTGGACCTGGACGGCACCGCAGCCGCCACCAAGGATGTGGCCACAGGTGCTGGCTTCTGCGCGAGGCGTCTGGTCTGCTGACAAAAGGCGAGCGCGATAGACTTTGCGGAGATTGCCGACTACCTTGACCCGGTCCATGCGTGTTTCATCCTGGTCCGACTCGGTCAAAAGGCAAAATGGCTGCTGTTCTTGTATGTGCCTGACCGAGCACCTGTGCGTGAGAAAATGCTGTATGCCGCAAGCAAGGGTCTGCTGATGCGCGAGCTGGGCACGGAGCACTTCGGCGACACGCTCCACGGCACTGTCAAGGCACGCTCCTGCCCATTCCCCACCACTGAAGACGGCGTTAATCGAGGGAGTAGAACGACTTCACTTGGAAAGCGTATGAAGAGTTTCTGCGCCAGAAAACAGCGCCCCCGCCGCTGTCACAACGCGAAATCGACCTCAAACGCGTGCACGAAGAAGAGGTAGTAGTGCCGTGTGTGTGTGCTTGCCGTGATATCGTGCAGGCAAAAGCGGTGGGCGAGGGCGAGCGCATGCGACGAACACACGTTGCCGGCGTGAGTTTCCCCATGGCCGATGATGCCATACAGGCATTGCATGAACTAGCTGCAGGCAGTGTGGGGCTTGTCGAGTTGGTATGTCTCCACACCTCTGCCTATGCATGCTGTCACGCGCTTGCCTCTGACATTAGTGCACAGGGGCTGGATACAAAGGGCGAGCGTATCATTATGCTGCGCCATGAGTCCAGTGCGCCGACGCTCCCTGAAGACGGCACGGAGAGCGAGACAACTTTCTTAGACACTTCACATGCATCGTTTACATTTTCGCGGTTCACCAGGCCGGACGCCGAGGATGCCGATCAGTCGGTGATTGGTATGCGTCCCGCTTTGCATAGAGGCGGCTGTTCAGTGTGAGCCAGTGTTTATCTATACGTGCCCGGAGAGTGTCAAGATACGCCAGCGCATGCTGTTTGCCTCCACACGCGGCGCCGTGCTGGCAAATGCAGAAGCAGCAGGAATCCAAGTGCACAAGCGGGTACGTCCACCGCCGCTGCCTGTGTGCTCACCTAAATGACACATGGACCCACAGCTGGAACTAAGCGACCCTAAGGAGATGACCATCAACTTTGTGTACTCGCAGGTGTTTCCCGACCTGCGGGGCAAAAAGAAGAGCGGCGATGCCTCCGACAATGCTGCCCTGGCATTTAGTCGACCGCAAGCACCTGAACGCCAACCACGTACCACCAAGACTCTATAGTGTTTCACAAGAAATGAACAGGCGTCCAAATGCGCATCTTTTAGCATGTGCCAAACTGTGCTACTTCACATCTGCTCAGCCGTAAGCAAATGACATCTCGCGCCATCCTCGGCGATGACAGTTTCTCGGTAGTGCATGCGCTCAACGCCATCATAATAGCTATTGCACCCCTCGGTCCAGCCTTAACACCGCGATATGTGTGTGCGCATGTGTGTATGTTCGTTGCATGCAAATAGCAGTGGAAGCTACGCTTCTTTATGCATAACGTATCTCACATGGTGTGCGATTAGGATGTGTGTCAGCAGCATGGATTCCCCTGCTGGAGAGACGCTTTTCATGTCGCATCCTGGCAGCAGCCATAAGCTTTGTATTCGTTTCCATCGCAAACCTCTGCACACACACATACTCCAAGATTTCTGCTACCCACTATTCAAAGCATACTCACAACACCGTCTAGTTCAGTGAATGATATAGAACGCGCTTCCTTTCAGTTCCGAGAGTTTGAGCTGTGACGGATGAGCATACGACGTCGAGGGCGGTGTGCTGACCTGGTTCACGATGTATGGAATGTCGCCTTTCATGCTGTACCATGCGTTGAACGCAGTCGTCTTCATGTCCGTAGCCGACCGTATAGACGGATTGTGGATGAGCACAGTCATGCTTCTGTCCTCCTGGGTGTTGTCCACTACGATCAAGCCACGTGCCTCCTGTACTACTTCTTTATGCTCAGCTACCACAGCAGCACCGCATGTGTCACCACGTCGTCCATTCGCATCACCAGCAGATACCTGAAAGCGATGCCAATGTCATATACTTGACTTTGTGACTCTTTAGTGCTTTGGACACAGGGTCTGTGAGTGAGACCTAAGCCCTATGTCAGTCCTTGTGAAACCAGCGCGACACACTTACCTGGTAGTCACGGAACCCAGCCTCAATGTCTGCCACCAGTCTTTTGTCATGGGGAAACTACAGGGGAGGAGGGGTGTGGGTGACACGCGCATCAACTAGGCGTTACTAATTGAACCAGGTTGTTCTGCCGCCGTGTTAGCATGAGGGGAAGTGGTTGCATTACTTACTCTTGTGTCATTACTGTTTATGCTCCACGATGGCAGCTGCATCAGCAGTGCAATCGTGCTCAGGTTGGACTGCATCAGCTTGAGAACCGTCTTCGTGATCGGGTAGAAGTATGTGGGAAGACGGTCGTTCAGCATCGCGGCAAACCCGCGCATGGTGTCTTCCAGTATCGACATAAACGGATGGATTGCACTTGCTGGCCTTCCACTGGGCAGAGGAGGCAGTTGTTGCATGTGCGTGTAGTACTCGTGCAGTAGCTCACTGTCCTTCTTGACGGACTGCGCCAGCATACTTTGCATTCCCGCGATACGTCGTTCCTCGGGTTTCTTCGCGTACATCTCCAGAGCTTGCACAAACTCCTCGCATCGCTTTAGGAATTGCTGACTGTATGCCATCTGTTGGTCTATTTTCTGGGGGATAGCAGCTAGGGGAGGGGGAGGAGGAGGAAGAGGGGCCAACGGGGCAGCTCCAGTCCTCACAATTGAGATGGAATGGGTGGCCCCCATGAAGAATTGTATGAATCCCAGCAGCTGCTCGTGTCAATCCAGGCCCACTCACTTCCACTCACATCCACTCACATCCACCCGCATCCACCCGCATCCACCCACACCCACTTACCTCACGTTCATCAGTTCCAACGTAAGTGGGTGCAGGGGTTTTGGAAGCCAAGCCCCACCAGTGTATAGCGCCGTCTGTTGGCAAGGAGCCGTCTACTGTGGGTCCCGGTACTAGTATGGATATGTCTAATGGGGCAACAACATAAAGTGCCACCACATCAGGCATCGACAATGGAAGCTCTACACATGAGACGTGAGGGGAAAAGAGAGAAGAGGAGCAAATACCTTGATGAGGGGACACATGTGTGACAGCCAGACCAAATTCTCGCAGCTTGTAGTCAAGAATGACCTTACGGCACTCAGGCGTATCGCTGTCGATACCAAACAGCCTTCTAGACAATTGATCTATATCTGCAGCAACAACCATTGGTCTGCCTAGCTGTTACAGGCGTGAGCTATGCACACACGCAACACCTGTGCTTACCATGCTGTTGATGGTACTCTAGTGTCGTCGAGTTAGATGGGTGATATGCACACGCTTAACACGTACCACCAAAGACGCTTTTCCACGCCCGTGTTCGAAGTAGAATGGCACGATGTATGCACGCCGCGCGGTGACCAAACGGTGAGACTGAGCTTCTAGAATGGATAGAGGAGCGTCTTTGTGCGCTTTGTTCAACAGAGCTTCACGCAGTTTCCCGAGCTGCTGGCTGATCTCAGCTATGGGATGTGTTGCATGCCCTGGGACGTGTTCCAGCATCTCTTCACCTGCTTTCCGGTGTTTTTCCAGCAGTTCCAACAGCCTTGTGCACACTCTTCGCCTGACCGATGTACCACAGTGCTCTTCTAGGCTTGTAATCACAGCCCATGCCGCTTCCATGTAGTGGAGGATGCGAGCAGGCTGTGCCGGTCGCTGGGCAGGCTCTAGGTATACGCCAGGCACCTGTTCCGATGACTTCAGCGGTGGGCGACGACACCTACAGGCGCGCCAACAAGCATGCGCTGGTAGTAGGGAGCGTGTATGCCGTCTACTTTTGCAAGGAGGCGTGCGTGGTCATCGGTGTGCTGGTGGAAAGAAGGAGCAGCCGCAGCAGCAAGAGCAAGGGGCAGCAGTTTGGAGAGAACGGCGAGACACATTGTAAAAAGGGAAACACAGCAGACAAAAGAAGCACACGCGCTGCATGTGGCTGACCAAGCCGCTGCCCACATGGCACTCGCCACACGCACAGCCACAACAGCCACAGCCACTACATGTGCAATGGCTGAACACAAGTGTGTGGTCCGATGGCCATAGCAGGCATGAAAGAAGTGTGTTGTGAACAGGCGTGTTGTGAGTAGGCACATTGCCACCAACACACACACACACACACACACTTCCACAACACACCGCGCCGTACCATGTGTTGCTGTATTCTATGCTATGCTGGTTTGTGCGCGTAGGTGGAACAGTAACAAAACCCCGTTTGCGAGTGGGTGGCAGTGTTCAGCCAAAGCGGCGCTTGGGAGTGGATGTGGTGGCGTGGCACGGGTTTGACGGCGCGATGTTCGAGCAAGGATGCGCTGTGCCTGATCCGCTTGCTCAAGTGTCCAAGCAGTTCACCGAAGACCGCTCGCTTCACCGAGTAGCCACACTTCTGTGCTGCAAACAGCTCATCGTTTAGGGAACACAGCCATCCGCAAGCAAGCAGCTCACACCGCACAATGTAACCAGCCGTGCTCACTCCCACCACAGACTGACTTCCCTAGGAAGTGTTTCGAACAGAGCGGACAGCCAACAACGCTCACACGATAGACGCTAACGTACTGCTCTCGCACGCGCTGGCCCGCTGTCTCTCACGCCTTAGTTGGCCAGCGAGTTCCTTGCTCAATCAGCAGGCCCCTCCGGTTTCCACCCGCAGCTACTCCCCAGTCCGTTGGATCGTGCAGCACTGCCGCCACCAGGTTTGCCAATCGCTCGCTCGTCTAAAACATGGTGCATTATAGACCATGCATGGTCATCTCAGTTTCACGCCATGGAGTCAGCCCAGATCGTCGAACTGGACGCGCAGCAGACAATCAACTTCGAAAACGCGTTCACAGCATTCGACCGAAAAGAGGGTAGTCCCGCTTAGTGGGTAAACACACTGATGCACTTGATACTAGACACTTGGCATCGAGAATTCAATGCTCTCCCAGGGCCAGCGGCGGTCTCAGAGGTGGACTTCGACGCTGCGTTTGCACAGTATACAAGCTGGTCTCACGAATTCGTCAATGAGACCGCGCATGGAAACGTGCAGGAAGAGCGTGAAACTGCGGCT
The DNA here is from genome assembly GCA_004114315.1 of Cochlonema odontosperma. Taxonomy (NCBI): domain Eukaryota; kingdom Fungi; phylum Zoopagomycota; class Zoopagomycetes; order Zoopagales; family Cochlonemataceae; genus Cochlonema; species Cochlonema odontosperma. Next base: position 10,341 of record QZWT01000255.1, on the reverse strand, counting down.
GAAGCATGGACAGAGCACTTCACTCAGTCGCTGGGAGAAGACGTGAGCGCGGAGGATCCCGAGGTGCTTAGCAAATACGCAGATGAGCTGGTGGAGCAGTTCGAGCAGCTATGGCAGCGGGATCTGGAAGACGACGCAGAACCATGGTCTCAGGAGTTCTCCCGCTCCCTTCCGGAAGGCGACTACGCCTTTGAGTCAGAGAATCCGTTTCTGGCATCGGCAAGCATCATGGATCCGCTGGTGGAAGCCAAACGGCTTCGTGACAGCAACGCTCCTCTTCAGCAAGTGGTGCTGGCCTACGAAGCTGCATTGCAGACAGGGCATCAGCATGATGCAGACACTTGGCGCGAGCTTGGATGCACACAGGCAGAAAACGAAAAGGAGGCAGCGGCCATTCGAGCACTTGAGCGTGCTATACATCTGGACGCCAATTGTCTAGCTGCTCATCTGGTAGCCTAGCACCTCTTGCAGATACGGCGTGCTGACACATGTAGCCACTCGCCGTGAGCTACATCAACGACGGCTACGAAATGCAAGCGTTTCACACGCTGGAGAACTGGCTGCGGCGAAGTCATCCCGAGCTCCCTATTCTAGACGCTGTGACCATGCCTATGGAGCTACGGGAACGCGTGATGGACGCGTATTTGATGGCCGCACGGCATGCGGCGCAAGCAGGTCACGGTGTGAATGCCGATGTACAAGTTGGGCTTGGCATCCTGCTGTACGGCGGGGGTGAGTATGACAAGGCCGTGGATTGCTTCAACACCGCTCTGAAGTCTTGCCCCAACGTATGCCATCCGTGTGTGTTGAAGACAGTCGTAGATGTCACTCACAATGCTGAACAGGATTACTTGCTCTGGAATCGGCTTGGGGCAACGCTTGCGAACTCTGGGCGGAGTGAGGAAGCCATTTCCGCCTACCACCGTGCGTTGGACATCAAACCGGAGTTCGTTCGTGCTCGTTACAATCTCGGTGTGAGCTGCATCAATATTGGCTGCCACCGAGAAGCTGCTGAACACCTGCTTGGTGCATTGGCGCTGCATCGTGACCGCGAGAATGCTGCCAACATCAGCGCAAGCCTATGGGAAACACTACGTCGCGTGTTCTATCTCATGGTAGGAGCAATGTGCTGGCATGCAGCAGCTGCTTACGGCGAGGGGGCAGGAAAGACAAGACCTGGCGGAGCTGGCGGTCACTGGTGCGGATCTGGAAGTGTTCCACGGCGAGTTCGATTTCTAAACCCGCTACCGCTACGCTTTGCCCACAAAACGACACCTCAGCTTTACTCAAGTGCGTACAAAACAATTAAAGTACTTGTTGCTGATAAAACATGCTTAATCGTCGTCCAGCGTGATCACCTCGATCTCCTGGCTGTTTCTCCCGCCGAGCAGCTCCCTTCTCGGTGGCAGTGTGGCTTCGTCCCGCGTCTGGCCATCAGTTGCCTCCTCCTTAACCAGTGTTTTCTGTGTCGTTTCTGTTTTAAACACAGGAATGGTGGACCCGTCTCGTTGCACAACGCAGCCCGCAGCTTCTGGGTATTTGTGTAGGTACTCCCAGAAATCGGCGTCAATGATCAAATCCTATGCGTTGTGAGCCGTTTGTGATGCGGAGGAAGGCACGCAAACCTTTGGGTTGGCTATGCGACCGCAGATAGCGCATTTGGGAGAGAATGTCCATTGATGGAGCTGCAAGAATGACTGCACACGATGCGCTTAATTACACATGCACTGCGGCATACCACGCCTCACTTACGTGTACGTCGAAGCACTGCAGGTGTTTGCACCCGCGTAGCTTTCCCGGGTGGCAGATACGTGTCAGACTGAGCGGACAGGCGAAAGCAACCATTTCCTCCACGGCAAGGACATCGTCATCGGCAGACGACGTTTCACGCGTCAAATAGCGATCTAACACTTGTCAGCAACTGAAGAGACCAAAGCTTGAATGCTCTCACCTTGTGCATAAGATTTTGGCGAGATAATTCGACGACAGCTGACGAATCGCTGGAAGTCCTGTGTCGCTTGCTTTAGATCCGTGTTCGGAAGATAATACACACTGTACAAAGGATGCCGAAGCGTTCTTGTATAGGCAGCAGCAGTTGCCTAAGCGAACAGTGGGTGTCAGTATAGTGTCGGTGCTATGGGCGCGTGTATGCCAGTCGCCACCAACCTCGTCAGGATTCACCAGGCGCACCAGGCGTACGGATATGAAGCATTCCGACATCTTCAACGAAGCAGTGGACAGAAATCGAACGCGGATTGAGTCAATGAAGCCTCTCTTGTGTTCAGACGCGTACATCCGGAGTCGCCCATTGACGTACTCTCGCGGCAAATGGTCAGTGATGTCAATGTGTTGTAACCGCCGGCGCAGATCCGTCTGCATGCGTGTGATTTGTCGATGGTCGTGCATGCACTGGACAGCTTACCGTGGTAAGGCTGAGGCGGCTTTCGTCAACCTCCACACTGGCAGCACTGTTGTTGCGTTCAACCGCATCCATGATTGCATGGGCTGGGCCGTGGTGAAAATACATCCAGCACCGGTACTTCTGAAGTGTTTCGTGGGTGAATGGCTGTTCCTCACGAGGCACCTGCATCCAAAGACTCTCCATGGCTTCAAGACAGATTGTGAATGAGTGCGCAGGAGAAAGAATGCTCGTGCAATCGGAACTTCCAGGCAATTCGGAAAAACGAAGAACGGTTTCTGGGAGGAAATCGACTAATGGGAACATGCGTGGTTGAGGTATCTGTTTTAGACCAGGAACCCTTCTTTGTTGCTGTGCTGACGATGTAAGCGAAGCAGCCATGTCTTTGGGATTATGCTCGCTCAGCAATTGCTGAGCAGAAAGTGTGTTTCGAAAATGCTTGTCGCGTTGGTGATATGAAGAGTTCTGTAGCGAGGTGACTTGCTGAGAAATGTCAGAAAAAGATACTAGAGCAGCGGTGGCAGTGGCGGTGGCAGTGGCGGTGGCGGTGGCAGTGGCGGTGGCGATGGCGATGACAGGGGTAGAAATAACAGGCCATGATGGCTTTGTTGCGTTCGGTGTCTTCTGCAGTACAGTGCGGTGGCTGTGCTGAGGAGCGTCGCCATCTGAGCTTGCTCTAGATTTAGACGATGGGTGAGAGATCGGCCGACTGCACATCATCGCAGGCAGAGAGTGCGCAGACGATGTAGTAACTTTGGCCACTGGTACAAGTCGTGGCGTCACACTGCCATACGGCAAGTCCTTCACACGAAGCCTGCAACACGCGCGTGGTTCTGGTGAGCAAGCAAGGACGAGCAATTGCTTACTTTTCAGTCAGCGCACAGCTTTTCCGTCGAGTGATATGTGGTTTTGGCACCAGGTCGATTGCTTGACAGATAAGATCGACCAACTCATTCTTCAGCAGCGGTATGGTGCCATGAAACAGCCCGCGTTGCTTCAAGTACTCCATAATCGGCCGAAGTTCTTGGGAGACGCGAAGGTGCCATAGATGGGCTCGAGCCTGTGAGAGACATGGAAGCAACAGCGTTACACAGCACCGTTGCTGAAGCACCACTTACCAAGAACAGCTGCCGTACATCCTCGTAGCTCCTACACAGTATTCTGCTCAGCTCCATATAGTCGCTGTGAACCAGGCGCTTTCGAAGACGGAGCATCGGCGTGACACACGATCCGCGGGTTTTGTTTGCAACGGGCACGGCTGTCGGACTGCTGAGCATGACCGGGTTTCGCGGCGAGGACGAAGGCGTTTGATTTGGCAAGAGACAACGGCTTTGACAGGAGGCGCGGGTGGGAGTGAGGATGGGCAGGCTGCAGTCACCGAATATTTGGGATTGTTGTAGTGCGCGCTGCTGAGACGCGTACTGCTGCCAGGTCAGTGCTTGCGACTGACTTGGCAGCCGCTGAACACGCGAAGCAGGATTCGACAGCCGGTCCATGGTGGCGGTGGTGGTGGTGGTGGTGGTGATGAGTGGCGATACTACGCACTGGAAGCCCACTGCGGCGGATAAAAAGACCCTGCGAGAAATGTACGAGCATGAGTTTCCCGATCCCCGCTCACAATAGCGATATGCCACGCAGCGGTGCACCCATTCCTTCGTTAGACACCAGGTGTGTGTCTGCTTGAGCCGTGCGCTGTTAAGAATGGCGACAGGCTGGTGTTGGGCATACTACTGGCGCCACGCGTTACTACAGCATGCCACAGGATGCTGGCTTGAGCCTGCCCTTCAATACACCACGCGTTCTTTATTCGGATAAAGATGAGGTGTGGGTGCAGTGTTCCATTGACACGGTGTTGCTATCGCACGTGGACACGATGTGTGGTAGTGGTGTCGGCAGGACGACGAAGTCTACGCCGCATTAAAAGTGGATACACTTGCTATCACAGGCGACCGTTAGCACTTCGCTTATCCCAGCCACAGCCGGATCATTGCTTGCATGCTACCTACTATTTTCGAGGTGTTTGGCTGGCGCAACGATCATGCAGATGCCATGCGCACGGGGATAGGCTTGAAGCGACACACCCCTTCAATGTTTTAGCACTAGATTCTTGCTGGCATCGGCATCCACGTGCCCCAAAGCGGCTCCTTTCTCCATGTCACTAGTAAGCAGATCGGTCCATTCTTTGAGAAAGAAGTAATGCTGGTCCATCGCGTCGATAAGCCCTTTGTTGTTTTCAAGTAGTGGGAGTGTGTGTGCGGTCAAGGGCTTCGTCGCAGGCAGCACGCCCACCTTGTTGACCTCCACTGCGATAAGCACACAATCGACCGCTTCCCGCTTACCAGCTTCAGCACGTTCGCGTGCAGCACCGCCAGCGACGTGGCGAACTCTTCGATGCGGTCGGTGGATGAAGGCGCCATGGCAAACACGCCGTGGCTGAGCGAAGTGACTTGCTTCAGCCAGTGCTGGCTTGCCGCCGTCGCTTCCTTGTCCTCGCCGTTGGCTGCCTGTGCCGCATGGTTTTGTACGTGCTGCCCGCGCATTTGACGACATTGCGCGAGCTGCTTGGACGTGTGGCACGTGCTTTCTACGATGTGCGGCAGGTCGTGATTCTGGAGGCGCTGGCCCACACCGACATGTGCGTGCTGGCGAGTGTCGTGCTGCCACACCGTATCAGGCTGACCAGCGAGAATGGCACGCATATACAGACTGGGCGATGAGGAACTGGCTCCGCTGCTTGGCTCCTCCAACAAAGAGGTGCGCAAGTTGTGTCAGAAACTGCGCGACGACAGACTTATTCGCTTGTAAGTGGGGTATAAGAGGGGAAGCAGGAAAGAGTGGAGCCGTCAATATCTGTCTGTGTGCCTATGTGCGTGTGTGCGGGTGTGTCTGTATGCCTGTTTGCATGGTAGTCACTGACATGGTGTGTCTTTAGTGTGCAAAAAAGTGATGTGAAGCGTCCAGACGGTCGTCCGTTGACACAAACCTACTTTGTCATCGATTGGAAGCTGCTGGCTGATAGTGTCAAGTGGCGGCTGATGAAAATGCGCGACAACATCATGCGTCGCCTTAGCAAAGTGGGTTTCAGTACCAAGGAGAGGCAAACCCTCTCTTCGCTCGCATGCCTGACCTCGTGTCTGCCAGGAATCTGACAACTGCGGCTTCATATGTCGCGAGTGCGAACGCGTCTTCACTACAGAAGAAGCCACTGGAAACATCGATGTGCGCACACTCCTTTTTATGTGTGAATACTGCCAGGTGGAACTGGAAGTGAATGACAACTCTGCTTCTGTAAAGGCGTATGAGGAGTCCTTAGCTAGGTAGGTCTGTCGCGGTGCGCTCGCTTCCAAGGAGTACCTGTGTGTGTGTGTGTGTGTGTAACTGAGAGCACACAGATTGACCGAGCAAACTGGGTCGTTCCAGCGTCTACTTAAGCTGGTGGATGACATGACGTTGCCTGCGTATGTTGCTCAGCTTTGGATAGCATGAGAAATGGCCGCGCTCACGGTTCCCGATAGTTTTACCGACGAGGTGGCGGCGGAGCTTCTCGCGATGGGTGTGGCCAGACGTGCTGAACGAACGCTGGCTGCCGAACAAAACAGCATACAGAACCAGGACGGTGCTGCCATGGCCGCGTCTTCCATGGCCAATGTCGAGCTTAAGTTCGCGAAAGACACTCAAACAACTCACGACGATATCGTGATTGAGTTCGGCACGGATGAGGATCGAACTCGTATTCAGAAGGCCGCGGCAGCAGCGGCAGCGCTGAAAAACGAGATGCCTATCTGGCACACCAAGAGCACAGTCTCCACAGCTGGGGAAATGGCGTCGATGGCAACCAATGCGTTGAACAACACGGGTTCCTCGCGTGTAGACGCCGACATGCCAACAGCAGCAGCCGAAGCTGTCCCTATTGTCGATACACGGGGTATTTCCGGTGGTGGTGGTGGTGGTGTTGTTGTTGTATTGCATAACGAGACTGGTCAGATTACGCTGAGCAATATCGCAAAACACTGGAACTTCACAAACGCACAGCGCCACCAGCAACCACAGACCCAGAAAGGTACATTTTCATATGCCACTGCAGCTGGTGATAACGATGGCGTAGCTACAAGCGTCCAAAAACCGAGGAGGCAGCGCCTGCGGAGGAGGAAGAGGATGAGTTCGAGGAAGTTTAGCCACGCAAGCAACCACTATGTGTACCACATAATGCTGTCAAGCACTTTTGTGTTTATTTTAGTATTCTCTAAAGCTCTGTGCATCACGACCATACGTAGTACTGTTGTGCCGCTAGGTGGCGAGTGTGTGCAGGGAGCGGGTGAAGGCACAGACGCTCAGACAGAACGTGAGCAGCGTGTAGAGTCGGGCGATCATCAGTTGGTGAAACATGTGCAGTGCCTACTTATGCGGAAGTAGTGCAATACCTATTTACGCGAAAACAATGTGTGGAGACAGCCATTGACCTGTCTAGCCCTGCGTCTTGCGCACGCAGCACGCAGCACGCATGTCTGCTTGTCACTTATCAGCCGTACGATCACACAGAATGTCTTTTCCACTCTATGCAGGAAACAGCCATCATCCACACCACAAACAGTGCTGGTGCGAAGAAGTGCTGGTGAGGAGGCGGTGTTTATTTCCATTGCCATCATTGCCATAGCACACTAAGCCAGCACAAGACTTGCTTACATGGCCTTCTTTTCAGCCATTGCAAGTACAGCTTCTAGATCAAATCGCGGATCCTCTGGATCGGTAATCACTGCATAGTTCACAAGCAATCACACACGCACACACACACACGCGCGCAGAAGCACAGCTGATGAGTATCACAGCGTGCGCACGAGAAACATACCGCTGCCGTCGAGTGGGGTTGTCGCATGTTTCTGACGCTGGAATTCCGTGCGTGCTTGCTCCACCAGCTTGAGCGTTCGCGCTTGTTGCTGCGCGGCGCGTTCACGAGTGGTGGTGGCACGGAGCGACTGGAGATGGAGGAAGCCGTAGATAAGCCCACCGGTCAACGCGCCCCATCGAGCAAACTAAGACGGCCAGGGGTCAGTCGAGAGGAAGACGCTACGGGGGGGCGGGGCGGACGCTGCGAAGCACGCTTGGTGCGGTGGTCGCTTGTGCGGCTGTGGACATGAGTTGGCGAAAAACGAACCGGGCACAGAAGCTGCACGCGCAGCAAGTGGAACCCGCTCGCACAACAAGTGGAACCCGCCGCACGACAAGTGGAGCCCACTTGCGCAGAGACCAGTTCGTGGCACTACTATGGTCAACCGCAGAATGAACACGGAAATGCATGAGCGTGTATGCATTGCCGAAATAACAATCTATGCAGCCTTTGGTCAGCCGATAGGTGCATAGACAACAGCTGTGTTTGCAACACACACGTGTGTGTGGTGTATTGTACAATCTACCAGAGGGCAGAACATGATACACTTCACCCGGCTTCCCGTGTCAGAGGCGAGACTGTGCTACTGCCTGGCAGGAGCCAGCGGCGATAACGCCAAGGAGAGGCGAAGAGGAGGAGTGCGACGGAGGGGTGGTTAGTGGAGATCAAGTAGTTTTAGGAGATCAGCATCCATGGGTGGTCGCGGCTGTGTCGGACTGATAGGCGGCGTGGGCGGTGGCAGAGAACGCCGGGAAGGATGTGCGAGTCTGATCAGCTGCTGCGTCTGATCCGAGCGCAGATGCGTGTGCTGATCCGCCGACGACGGCTGCTGGTCTAGAACTGCGGTGCAAACGCTCACCAGCGCATCCATTCTGCTGTTCCATGCAGCCATGACCGAAGAAGACGATGGCTCGCCAGACTTTCCATCCTCCGTGTGGCTCATAAGTACAGTGGCGGATTCCAGGGTGTTTGCATAAGAAGGGTCAGACTCTAGAGCAGAGGGACTATCTGCGCTGGATGGTCGCGGTGGCGGTGGGGGCGGTGGTGGTGGCAGCAGTGGCGGAACGGGTGGCTGCTGCTGCTGTGGCACACGACGGCGCCGATAGGGTCCACGCTTCGAGCCACGCGGACGCGGTTTTCGCGGTGTATCTAAACACGTCCCTTCCAACTGGAAATGCCGGCATCGCGTGCACGGCCGTTCATCGTCACACTTTTTGCAAGACCGTTGACAATTGACTGGACAAACAAGTTTCAGTGTCAAAGGGGACATAGAAAGCTGTGCTTACTACAGGCACGCTTCACTTGATGCCGCTTCCGATGCTGCGTCACCGCCAGTCCTGCCGGTCCCGGTGAACGAACAGGACTCTCCGTACGCAGGTGTTTTACGGTGGGTGATACGACGACGGAGTCGGGGGACGAGGTAGGAAACCACACTTCGTCTTCCCATGCAGCTGGTCGTGGCGCAATTTTTTGATAGTGGCTATTGGCACTGACGGCGTCACTCTGCACATCCGACCCGCCATCAGGATTCGCATACACAGTGCCGGCGATGTGGAGTCCACGGTGTTCGCGAACAGACTGCCGCAACTGGCGCTGGCTCATCGTAGCGTCACAAAGAAGGAGCGACCGCACGAGATAGGAGGAGGAGGAGAGAGGCGGCCTGGGGGAGGCGAGATGAGGGGGGACGGACAAGCAGGGAAATCAAAGAGAAAAGGAGGTCAGAGGTGTTGAAGAAAGAGAATAGACGAGACGGAAAGGAGCACCGGCAGCAGGTGACCCTTTCTGTACCCGACGGAGCACACAGGAAACGCACGGAACACATGACCTGACATGGTAGCATCAACGAATGACATCACGATGACGGAAGCTCATCGATCACCGGAAACCCACAGCGTATGCATGTTTCCACCGTGCTCGTATAAGCAGTCGTAAAATAATAAGCACGCGCGCACAGGGTGTTTCTGCAGAAGAGTGGGGAGTGGGGTGGGTGGGGGTAGGAGGGGGCGGGGGAAGGAGGCGTGTGCGGTCGACAGAAACACCCTGCGACACGCTCACCAAGCATGTGTCGATGGCGCGACCGAGGAGCAGAGGGAGGAGGAGGAGGAGGAGGCGGACGAGGAGCAAGAGGCATCCTCCTTCACCATCATCATTGTGTCTTCGTCGTCGACCTTGCGCGACATGGACCAGAAGGGAGGGTTGCTGGGGACAGGGGTGTAGGGATGGTTTTCGGACATGGCGGTACTCCAAGAGCTGCGATGGCGCGACGTGGAGGACCAAGAGGCACGGTTGGAGGGGGGACCAGACGTGTCGCATCTGCCAGCGGATGTCGACGACGGATTCCAAAGAAGCGTGGCGATGGAAGAGGCACTATGGATCTTGGCATGACCGAGGGGTCGAGCGGAGGAAGGGGTGGTGGTGGCGGTGGCGGTGGCGGTGGCAGGGACGGGGTCGTAGGCGGCCTCCAACATGGGTGTCCATGGCCTGCGTTGTTTGGCGTCGGACAGATGGGACATTGCCTGGACAGAGCATTCGATCAGTGTGGCGGCAGCAGCAGCAACATTTTCGTCTTCCTCTGGCAGGGGTGGTCGGGTGAAGGTGTTCCAGCTGGATCTCTTGACGTGGCCGGAGGTGGCCATGGTGGGCAGCACGACCGTATCAGCGGTAGCGCTGTTGAGGTAAGGGGCCATGGAAGCGTCACGGCAAGGGACATGGTACGTCTGCGGACGCTGCCGACTAGACTGGAATTTCGCAATCATGGCCTCGTCGGAGGGCCGACGCAGGGTGGACGAAGCGAGGGCGGCGGTAGCGGTCACGGAGGTGCGCCGCGGATGCGGCTCCAACAGCCTGGGGAGGGGCGTCGGGGGCGTGATTGAATGCGGCAGCGCACCCACGGACAAGGATGCCGCATGCCGGGGTCGAACAGCGATGGCGGTGGGAACGACCGCAGACGCGGTGGTAGTGGCGCTCGTTGGCGCGGACGGGGTGTCGGAGTGTGAAGCGGAGTTGGAAAGCGGCTTGGGAGCAATGGCCAACTGCT
>QZWT01000254.1:0-17974 GCA_004114315.1 Cochlonema odontosperma | reverse complement strand
TTGCCACACCGCCACATCATAGCTACACCAATCCAATCCAACCCACAGAGCACCTCCACCACCATCCCCACCCACACAGTGTAGGGATCTAGTGGCGACGACAGTGAATCCGATCATGTGGTTGAGCACGAACAGACCGCGGATCCCTGGGTGGAGTTGACCGACGAGTTTGGTCGCTCACGTACTGTGCGGCGCAGTGAGCTGCCTACTTCTGCTGCGTACGTCTTTCCACACACCCCCATCCACGCCCGCACTCACCTTCTCCCAACAAGCCCTACCATCAAAGACGACGACGACGACGACAGAACGCTCATGTCTGCCGATATGCTGCGTGAGGTGCAGCGTGAACAATGGGAAACACAAGCACGCGCTGATACTGAGGAACGCGCAGCACCACATTTCGACAACACACGCGGTACCCTTGTTTCCTACCTCCTCTCCCCTCCCCCTCTCACGCTCATCCTGCCGTGTCACAGAGATAAGACAAATGGGTGTTGGTTTCTATCGCTTCGCTCAGGACTCAAACGCGCGTCAAACACAACAGGAACAGCTGAAGCAGATGCATGAACAGACACGGCAACAGCGCGCCTCCCATGTCTCCGTTAAAGAGAAACGGGAGCAGCTGCTGGCTGACCGGCGTGAGATGATCATGAAGAAGAAGCAGCGCTTGGTCCCCAAGGAGGAGTCCGCCTCCGACCTCACACTCGATGCACGTGTGGGCGCGCTGCTGGAAGCCGCAAAGCATGCTGACACTGTGCACAATCGCCGATGACATAGTGTGTCCATAGCGCATTCATAGTGGTGAGGAGGAGGAGAGAAGCGGTAGAAAGGGAAAGGGAAAGGGAAAGGGAAGGGGACTGGACACATGTGGTTCGCGCTCAGCATGCTGTATTTTACCGTCGTCACGACAGCCACACCTATCTTCTCCTTCAACACTTCGCAATACAACTCAATCCTTGAGCTTCCTTGATCCACGGAGCAGACCTGTGCGTCTGGCCGCGATAAGACCAACCTTCTGGCCAGGTGCGGATTCGCGCGACACTGTCGACGCGTGACCAATATGCTGATGATTACCACCACCGTGAGGATGGTCAACTGGCTACACCGTTCGTTAGCATCCGCACAGCACACCGCCGACACAACGTACATTCATAGCAACACCACGAGTCTTGGGCCAGCTGTTCCGCTTTACGCGGTACTTGTGGAATGCACGACCAGCCTTCAACAGCGGCTTGTCAATACGACCACCACCGGCAACAATGCCGATGATAGCACGGCAGTCGCTGGACACCACTTTCTTGGCACCACTGGGCAGCTTCAGTCGCGTCTTTCCGTCATCGACGTTGTGTCCGATCACGGTGGCGTAGTTGCCACTGGAGCGAGCCAAGGCACCACGATCACCCGGCATCTCTTCCACGTTGCACACAATAGTACCCTCGGGCATGGACACCAACGGCAAGGTGTTGCCGACGGAGAGCGTTGCCTTCTTGCCGCAGTACACGAACTGGCCGGTGTACATGCCTTCGGTGGCGATAAATGTTTGTGTACGCAGCTTGTACCGGTATGGATCACGGAACACAACCTTGGCTAGCGGAGCACCACGGCCTGGGTCGTGCACAATCTCCTTGACGATTCCACGAATGTAGCCATTGCGCTCGGAATAGTCCAATGCACGGAGCTTGGCAGCACCCTTGCGATTGCGGTTATGCGACTTGAAGATGCCGCCGGCACCTTTTCTTTGCGAACGGATCACGCGACCCATGTGACTTTACGCTAAGCACAGACCGTCAGTATGCGTGGCGAAGAGGGAATGAGCGCGGCGTGGTGAGGTGTGGTGCGGCGAGTATGCAGGGTGATGCGTCGATGGAATTCACCAACACAGCCATGGCAGATGTGGTCATCTCGATCATGGCAACCATTTTGCATGCAGCAGCAGTGGCGACAGCGGCAGCGACAGCAAACAGGCGAGATACGCGTACCTGTTAATCGACGAAAGAGAGAGAGCGTGTCTGCTGGCCAACGTCCGATGGATGCGTCGGATAGCGGCGGATTCAGCGAAAGAGGCGGAACCTGAATCACTCACCGCCACTGTGTGTGTGTGGACATGCTACCGACGCAGGCCAATCGATCACCCGCACCCAACACAGCTCCATTTGAGCAATACATTGTACGCGAGAAATAGCTATGCGTAATGAAATAGAATGGTGTTCTTGTCATCTTCACCTAACGCTACCGTAATGCAGACTATGCTTCTTACAACACCCATCACACCGCGCCACCTAAAACCCAATCACACTCTCCCGTCGATGCATTGTTAGCATGTCCCGCGTGGAGAAGCTGCGCAATCGACTAAGAATCACTACAGACATACTACGTGTGCGCCGGAACAGCCGTGTGTCCGACGAATCCTCACTGCTGTTGTGCCGTTCCACTGTCTCGCCGTATAAAAACACGCCATCAGGCGTCAGATCCAGCGTGGGCCGTGCCGGTGGCAGTTCTGGAAGCGCCATGTGCAGTTCAGTCACGGGCACCCAGCCCTCTCGTGACAATGTCGGAGACAGCATCACAGGTTTTCGTCGGATGCGAGACGCATTCACGCTGAACATGCTCGCCACCCGCTCTTCGTTCGTGTCCCAGTGACGTTGACAAAGCCGTTCCTCGAACACCAGCGCACGCTCCATCCTAGCCACCCAGCGAAGCCGCGTCACACTGTACTCAAACCACGGACCGCCACACGCACTGCACGTCTGCTGCTGGCGAAGAAACTCGTAGACCAACATGGGAATGGTTGCTCTGTGGATCGGCAGCTGCTCCCGCACAACAACCCGTGCGGCAAGCTCTTTCAGTGAGGGCACCTGATCAGGCGTCATGGCATTCATGTCCTGGTACTTTGCGCGTGCTGTGCGAATGAGTTCCCGACGCTTCATTGCACGGCGTGCGTGCCGAATCGCCTGGGCATGATCCTGCTGCACTAGCGTCTGCAGCTCCGCATCGTCTGGCATCACCGGCTGCTGTACCTCGTCCAGCAGGAGCTGATCGAACGACGGGTCACCGTCCTCTGCGACTGGCTGTGCGTCGCTTTCGTCCACATTATACACACGTTCTTGCCGGCTAGTCCACTCCCGCATCCCCTGTCGCACCCACGACTCAATGCTCCGAGACCACGCGCACTTCTCTGCAATGATTTTCCGTAATGCCACGAGACGCGACACCTCCACGGGACACGCTCGCAGTGGATTGCGAGACACGTCCAGCAACACTAGCTCGTGCAGCTGCCCAAGAGACTGCGGCAGGTGCTCAAGATTGTTTCTGGACAGAACGAGGTGGCGCAAATGCGAAAGCAATGACAGAGAGTCGGGTAGCGAGCGCAGTTGGTTTCGCGCTAGCACCAGGTGCGTGAGGTGCGACAGGCGACCAATGGTGTCAGGAAGGATGACAAGCTGGTTGCGCGACAAATCTAAAATACGAAGGTTCCGGAGACTGCCGATAGCGTCCGGTAATATGGAAATCTCGTTACAACATCTGGCAGGAGGTGAGAATGCGACGTGCAACACCACACACAGGATGCCTACAATACAAGCGTTGATAAATAATTTAGAAGAGCAAGATTGCTGGAGAGCCGCTGGATAGCGCGTGAGCACAAGTGGAGGGTAGATGCAGGCGGGATGTCGCGCAGTCGCAAGACCCCGCCTTCTTCCACGGATTGACGGCGCCGACGCACCGACCAGCGAGCACGTGTAGAGGTAGAATGGCGCGGCGCACCAGCAGTGCCGTACAGCGCCAGTGGAAGATCGTTGCGTGGCAGTGAAGCCTGCTGTCCCATGCTGGAGAGGATGGCGAGGTGGAAGTGGGGAAGTGGCACGCTCGACCACTGGCTGCTTGAGATTCTTGGCACGCACTCTGTCGCATCGTTTCATTCTGCCCGCCGCGCCATGCCGCCTCCACGACCCAACGGTGTGCTGGAAGAAGACGCAGAGGTGTGATGAAGTACCGGTGTTCGTCTGTTTGTTCGTTCATCCGTTTGCCCACTCTCTCGCTCTTCCACTTATCCACTTATCCATTGCCAAACAGCTGCAGTATGGACCTGATGTCACTTGCATGAAGAGTTAACTATTCTAATGCAAGGGCAAATAGTACAGTGCCTCACATGGCCCGATCATGTGACGCTATATCATAGTATACCAAGGACCCCTAGTATGGACAGGATGGTGCACAGCCCATGAATTTGCCATGCGTGCGACAGTGGCAGCTGTGCACTCCTGCGCTGCGCCAGCGGCTCCAACGAAGAACCACAAGCATTGCTCAGTCCACTCGTATCAGGCTGGCCGCGACAAATGCCGCCCAGCTTCCTACAACAACACTTCCGAAATACACTGCAAGTGATTTCCGGAACAGGAGCGACTGGGCGAAAGAGCTGACAGGTGTCACGGGCATGCCGATCAACTTTTCTGTGTCGATCTGGCGACCAGCAAAGTAGCGAAATATAAACACTACCAGCACACCGAGCAGCGACACGACCCAGAACATCCATACTACGGCGTTGTAGGTTTTCGTCACGTCTTGCACTATTCCGGTGAAAGCCGCCATCCATACGGATCCAGCCATGTCTAGCGACCGCAGCAGTCCCAGCAGCAGGCCAACGCGGGGGGTGGTGGTGTGTATGTGCGCTAGCAGCCGTGGCGCCGAGCTAACCATCACCAGTGGTCCTATTGACAAGGACATGGCGTTGAGCAGAATGGGAAGTATTGGGAATGGCATGAGACGCGGTGTCAGCAGGAGTGTAAACGCAACCAGCTGGCACACCATGGCAAGGAGCACTTGCGTCGTCAGCATCATCGGGCACCGTCGCCAAGCACTTACAAAAGCTAATGCGCTTTTCCGTGCGTCCTAGGACGATGCCCAGCAAGGGCGTCATGAGCACCGGTACGATCATAGTGATGCTGGCGATCCAGGCTGATGCTTTGTCCTTCATTCCATACAGTTCACTCACCATCGTGCTACACACTCGGTCTCGCGTGTGAGTGAAGGAGGAGGCCAAACTTGAGGAACCTTGCCAGGAACAGGAAGGGCGACCACGAGCTCCCCTGCAGGATCCCCAGTAGGAAGTAGCAGGTGACTGCCGGGGTGAGAAGCTCCCAGATGTCTTGGTCGAACAGAGGGCTTGCTCTATGGCGTGTTTTTACGGGAGTGGAAGCAATGTCGAGCGCAGATGCTGCCACGCCCGTGTCTGAGAGCATTGTGTACGAACGCTCCTCTGGCAGCAGCACAAACAGCACGTTCATCATCAGCGATATCGAGCAGAATAGCGTGCCGATCCAGAATACAGTCGACGTGTTGCCGCCAGCCAGTTCACGGAGATGCAGCGCAGAGCCCATCGCCAGCGAGCCAATCTAACACGTCAGAATGCCACACAAGCGAAAAGACGATCTGTCTACCAGTTTTCCTCCTGCAAACAGCAGACCCAGCACGATGGCCAAATGCTTTGGCTGGCAGTACTGGATCAGCAGCGTTTCCTGAACAGTGATGAGCACGCCACCACCAACACTAGGGGCAGATAAGACATGCGCACCTGTGAATGCCAGCACATACCCGGAGACGGCAAATCCAACGACCACCATGGGAAACAAGCCCCAGGCTATGCCCAGTGCCACCAATATTTGGCCCGTGCAGATAAGCACGTTAGCAATGATGGATGCAGCTTTTGCGCCGGCTTTATCGGCTACCAGGCCTCCGATCAACGGCATGACGGTGGGCAGAAGGTGGAGCGACGACTGCAACGCGCCAAATCCACTGTTGCCTAAGCCCAGTTCCTGGGCGGCGCCGTCCGTTGTCATTCAGCCCACCGCAGCCACACACCTACCATCTTCAGAATCTCCTTCAACGGGCCAATCGTGTGCATAGAGAAGTGGTTTCCGATGCCTAGTGTGCATGTGCAGATGAGCGCAAGTGTGCGGTATTTCGCAGCGATGGTGGTTGCGCTGAGACGCGTTGCGTGCGGCTGAGCCGGTTCGTGAGCAGGCACGGGAGGTTTGGTGTCTGACAGCATCACGGCCATGTCCTCGTAGTGGAAAGAGTCGTGGGGTGAGAGGTCGTCAAGATCGAAGTCTTCCTGGTTGGCACGCAGGGTATCTACAGTGACGGATCGTCTTCGCGCGCGCTGGGATGCATCAACGGTCGACCAGAAAGAAGAGCTGTTGAAGCCGTCTAGGTCTTCCAGCGGGATCGTTTGGTCCTTGGGCATTGCAGAAGGGCGGTGGCGGGTGGCGGGGAGAGAAACAAAGTTTACAGACGGCGGCTGCCCCACGCCAAAGTCCAGCGAAGGGTGGGCACTCAGTGTGTGTGCGCACTGATTGGACATGCGACAGATCAAGTGCCAGCAGTGTGCATGCGAACGTGCGCACGTTTTGTGATTGAAACGATGCACGGGAGGCATGCAAGACCACAGGGAGCACTCTTCTTCTGCGCATCGGACAAGCGTCAAGAGAAGCGTGCTGGGTGCTGTGCAGGATGCTATGCAGGATGCTATGCAGGATGCTGTGCTGTTCACATAGTCGATCATTGTAGCATCACACCTGTGGTACAGGTAGGCAGTTCGCCTGGTGCAGACACCACTGCTTCTAGATGCCGTTCTCACACACACACACACACATGATGTGACCACATTGTGTCCTTCCATTCCGGTCTCATCTAAGCACACGTCTACTGCCCGTCTTTGTTCAGTAGATCACGGTTCGATAGCACATGTAGTGGCCATCAGAACATAGTGTGGCATGTGACATGCGACATGTGGCATGACTGGTGAAGTGTTCGACTCCCGACACTCCATGTTACACAATGGTGGTACAAGCAGGTGCGGCTATTTCGCCACTGCCATGGATATCGTTTGCTGAATGATTCTCAGCTGCCTGCTCGCTGTTGCCAGTCCGCGCTGCATAGTTTCCTGCCACGTGTGTTAGTGTGTGTGCGTGTATGCGCGTCGGAGTCGCTCAACCGGCTGAGAGAAGTCCTTGTGGATCGTGCGGATCTCCGCATGCAACCACTCCCGCACACTCACCCGCACACGACTGTCCTCAATGCCTGCGGCAGTAGTCAGGACAGCACAATCACAACACACTCTGTACCATGCAGCGTGCGGAATGCCTGCCGCAGGAGGTCTCTGGCCTGAGCGTAGGCAACAAACTAGACGTCAGTTTGTCTTCAACAGCGCAATCCACCTTTTTGAGCTCGGCTGACGCGGCGGATGAGGCGGCGGCGAGGAAGCGTGTTGGCAGCATGGTGGCGGTGTGTTGACGGCGCTGCAATCCCGCGTCACACACTCGCTCTCCGGCCATGGCCTTTACGATGACCAGCGAGGTGCGCCAATTGCTGGCCACGCGTGCGTGGGACGTGCTTGTGCTGCACTGCGAGGACGTTGAAGCAGCTGTTCGTCGTGTGCTTCCTGTCTCGGGCTTCTGATGGGGCCAGACGGTGTTGAGTGGACAGGAGGATGCAGCGCTTGCACTGTACTCGACGCTGATGCTCGTGCACCTTATCCAGGATGATGCGTATGTCGCACGCATGCCTATGCATGCTCAAGCGGATAGACCTGCTGCACGATTGGCGCTGATACGATCACGGAAGGCTCTGCATAGGCAAGACATATTCCTTCGACACGAAGGCCTGCTGCAGGCGTTATGGACGTGTGACTACACCACCTTCTTTCGGATTGCCGGAGAAGACATACTGATCCACGACGAAGCATCCACAGAACTGCTTCACATTCTGTCGGGTATGTGACGACACGTGTCCCATACCGACTATAGGCATGTTTTATGCAGAGGAGACCACACAGCGTGTGCACACACTTTTGGAAAGCGCATACACCACCATCAGCAGCACCAATGCGGCAAAGCTGCTTGGAATGCCGATGGAAGCCGCGATCACTTGTATGTGCTTGATTTGAGGATAGCTGTGTGTCTGTGTGTGTGTGCACTTATATGCAGCACTACAGCAGAGAGGATGGGTGCATGACCAGATCGGAAACACAATGACACGTCCTGCTGAGCCCAAAGGTAGCTGCGTGTGTCCTGCTGAGGTGGGTGTGCTTACACCTGCAAGGGTCACCCACACACACCATTATCCCCGAACGACATACCCGGCATGACGCAACACTGGATGTGTTTCTTGAACATGTATTGTCGTCCAACGACATTCTACTGTAGCTGTGAGCAGGAGGCTGCTGCTGTGGCGGCGGTGGCGGTGGCGGCGGTGGCGGTGGCGGCGAGGATGGATGTGCCGTTGTGTGGCTGTGGCAGGGGCGTGCGTTGGGCGTGCTTTTCACGCGTATGGGTGTGACTGCTACCCGCTGAGAGACACTTGGTGGTGCATCGACGTCTGCCTCTTCTCGCTCGCCATCCGCCTGCTTACAAAAATGCAACGCTGTTTCACCCGCCGTGCCACTTCCATTGTGCAGCAGCAGCTGGGACGCCGTGCTTACACCGCGCCCACCGGAAGTGCCGGTGCAGTGCGTGGGGCGGGCGATTCCTTTTCTCGCAAGGTAAGTGGTGGTGGTGGTAGTGATGGTCCTTCTCCATTCACGTACACACGCACACATACTTACCGCCGCGCACCCCTTCCCTCCCCCGCAGGAAAAGGCTGTGGAGGACCAGTACTTCAGACAGAAAGAGGCGGCGGAGATGAAAGCACTGCTTGAACAGCTGGAACAGAGCAAGAAACAGCTCAAGGATCTGGAAGCAAAGGTCGAGACGCTGCAGAAGAAGGAATAGGCCTCGTAGCAAGCAAACACAACAGCGTTTCCTTTATCGTGTGTGTGTGGCAATGGTGTGTGTGTGTGTGTGGCAATGGTGTGTGTGTGTGTGTGTGTGTGCACTTAGTTGATCCACACACACGAAGCCGTGCTCAAGAGCAGGACCATGCACCGTATGGCCATGCATCTGTTTCTGCTTGCGCTGTCGCTCTTTCCGTTGATGGACCACGCATCAGGTGTGTCTGCTGACACACATCGCCTGCTAAAGTGTTTTCTTGATCGTTCGGCTGCCGCACCGCCAACTTGCGCAGTCCCGCTTCAAGACCTCGACCATGTCGGCAAACAAGACGGCCGCAGCTGGACGCACCGCCACTCCGCCCACACATCAGTGCACCCACGCGATCCCTCTGCCCCTTCCGCCTCGCCCCACATACACCCACACACTCTGCAGTCTTGTGACCAGCCTCATGAGGATGTGGACACTGTCACGACCGCCAACAACATAGGCCGCACCAAACGAAAGAAGAAACGCACCGCAGCCGTCCTCGCCCCAGCAACGGTCACGTCCACGGTGGCTGCCGCTGCTGCCGTTGCCGCCGTGGCGGGCGACGACGTGCGGAAAGAGTTGCAGCACAGCCGTGCACTGCTGCGTGCCCAACAACGTGCCCTCATGTCTCCCTTTGCCACCGCCTGTGAACACCTTCCGACAACGACGCATACATGCGAGAAACCCCTGCCGCCCTCCTCGCTCGCATCCACTTCTCCTGTCGCCGGCATCCTCGATCCCGCGCTAGTACTGCGGAAAGGCAAAAAGAAGAAGCGACGCACTGCCACCTCCATCAATCCCTCCTCCGGTGCCGTGTCAATGAAACTCGCTGGTTCTGAGCGTGTGCGTGCCGATGGCAAGTCGCGCGGCTCCCAGGGCTCGACTACCACCCTGTGGGACACCGATTCCTACGACGAACGACGGCGCATCCGTGAGTTTTGGTTAGGTCTGGGCGAGGAAGAACGCCGCACGCTGGTGCAAGTGGAGAAGGAAGCGGTGCTGCTGAAACTCAAGGAGCAGCAGCGCAACTCGTGCACCTGCGCCACCTGTTCACGAAAGCGGTAGGTGCATGCAAGATGGTGCTGCTCACACACCGTGCTTAGGTCCGCAATAGAAGAGGAACTGGAAATACTGTATGATGCCTACTACGAGGAACTCGAACAATACGCAAACCAGCAACAGCACCAGCACCTCAGTCAGCAATGGCTGGCCGAAACCTATGGCACAGCTGTACCGCCGCCGCCGCCGCCGCCACCACCCATACCACTCATCTCCCCCTCTTCCCCGCCGCTGCCCTATCCCACCCTGGCCAGCATCCCACGCGACACCAGTGGGCACAGCAACGACTATGACGATACAGAAGAAGAAGAAGACGCGCATTTGGAAAAGAGAAAGAAAGAGAAACTAAAACTGCAACTACAACAGGGGTCGGGAAAACGAATGAGAATAGACGGTGATGAGGTTGAGAGTGATGGTGATGGTAATGGTGATGGTGATGGCGATGGCGATGGTGACGAAGACGACGAAGACGACGACGACGATGTGGACGAGGGTGTGGACGAGGGCGTGGACGAGGGCGATGTTGACCTCGATTCCGAAGACTCCGAGGACGAGTACGAAGGGTCTGAGGATCGATGCTCCTACAGTCACAGCGAGAACAGCGACCTTCGCCACTCCTACTTCCATTTTGGATCCAGCCTCACTGTGAAAGGCGGCATCCTCACCGTCGCTGACGATCTGCTCAAAAACGACGGGAAGAAGTTTTTGGAGATGATGGAGCGGCTGGCTGAGAGGCGTATGCGTCGTGAACAGGATGACACCTTCAGCGGTGGCGACATGCTCTACGACGACGACGACTACGACGACGACGACGACTACGATGATGATGATGACGATGACTTGGATGAGGTACGGCGGCTTGTACTGATTGTCCAGATCTGACACGGTAGGATCCGTTAACCGAGGAGCAGCGCATGGAAGAGGGTCGCCGCATGTTCCAAGTGTTTGCTGCGCGACTGTTCGAGCAACGCGTACTGACAGCGTATCGGGAAAAGATTGCCGCCGAACGTCAGCAACAGCTGCTGCAGGAGATTGAGGAGGAGGCGCGACTGCGACAAGAAAAGGAGCGCAAAAAGGAGACGGCTAAGGAGAAGAAGAAAGAGAAACGAAAAGCGCAGCAGAAACAAAAGGAAGAGGAGCGATTACGTCGTGAACAGCAGGAGCGAGAGGAGCGAGAGAAGAAGGAGCTGCGCCGGCTGGAGGAGACGCAGAGGCGGCAGAGTGAGGCACGAAGGAAGCAGGAAGAAACTCATCGCCAAAAGGAGGAAGAACGCCAGCGGAGAGACGAAATGGACAAGAAGATACAGCAGAAGGAGGAGCGAGAGTCGGAGAAGCAGCGTCGCATGAAAAGCAAAACGCCAAAGCGGCGGGAAGAGCCGGTGGGAAGAGGCAGTGGTTCGCAAGACCCGTCTAAGTCGGTGTCGGTGTCGGCGTCGGCGTCGGTGTCAGCGTCGGAGCTGTCACCTGACACTTCCATACTACAACCCCACTTTCTTGCGCGGAGGGAGAGCGGTGCCGCACACAACGAGAATGCCGGTCGTCGATTACCGCTTTCCCCTCCCAACGAGGAAGAGCCGTCCGTGGAGGCACTCGGTCAACAGCAAGGAAAAGGCATGGCAGACGAGCAGTGGCGACAGCAGCAGCAAACGTTCAGCAGCTTCCAGCAGCAATTGACGGCGCTGTCACAATCGTCCGAGGCGTACTCCTCCTCCCCGACTGCAGCGACTGGTGCTCGCAAACCCATGCTGGGACACTACGTGCCCACACTGCCAACGATTGCCGATACAGGGACACTACCTCAGTTGCCGATAATGAAGTCAATGCCATTACAAGCGCCGTTGTCGGCAGCCGATCTACTGCAAGGCCAGCTACTGCACCCGGCACAAGCCTCGGCCGGCGGAGGATTGCTGCAGAAGTCGTCCGCCCCACAAGCGAATGCTGGTCAGTTTGCTCCGATGCTCCACCAACACTTGCACTCGCCGATGACAAGCCCAAGCCCTTTACTATCTTCCACGCGGCTGCTGATGCATGGAAGCGATTCGATATGGCCACGCGGCATACCTGGGACTAGTGTTCAGCACCACTGCGAGACGCCCATTTCAGAACTAAACATGACAGCGAGCACCATTTCCACTGGTCTTCCGCGGAACAACGCGTCGGTGGGTGTGATCGGACCACCGCGGTCAATGGACATCGTGCCGCTGGTTCTAAAGCGAACTGTGTCGCTGCCGAGTGATCAGATCACAGATCCTCGCAGCTTGGGATTTGCAAACCAGCCGTCTTGGGAAGTGAGAGCTACGGCTGGATGTGACCAGTATGCCAATTCACCGACGAAGGACACGCTGTCGGTGCACAGCAACCAAGCTGCTCACTCAGACGCCGCGGCCATGTCACCAGGGATACCCCAGCCGTCACCTTTCCTGTACTCGGACACGGCGCTGCTCGGTACCATCCGCCCCGCGCATGTTCCACACTCACTCTGCGATGCCGAACAGATGAGCCAATGCGAAAACTAAGGTTGGCAGACGAGCATCGATACCAGCAGGAGATGATAGCATCGTCTCATCTTCGCCGGCACTCTGTGGCCGAGCAGTGGCACGACTCCACGCTGGCGCCTTCGTTGCGGTATGTTTCTCCGCAGTATATGTCGCCACCGGCTTTCCCTCGCGTACTGGGACACCCTGAACTCGCCCGTCCGCCAAAACAGCAACTCGTGGATCCAATCGGACAAATAGGCTCAGAAGCGTTTGCACACGGAACATCCCATTTCACTATGTATCAGCAGCAGCAACCAACTCCCGAGCGATTTCATGCATCGATGAATGTAACCGCACCGCCGCACCACAGACGCGTGTGAACATTCTCATTTTCATTTAGCTTGAACAGCAAACACTTCTACGCGATCGGGCCCGCCAAGCGTACTTCAAGCTGGAGGACGCGCACGCTTTCCACACCGGTCGACGTATGCATCACCACTACCCGCTGCCGGTTGTGCACCGCGCGCTCGTGGAGATTTATCCGGATTTTGTATGCGACACGCGAGAGCTGCTGCAGGCATGCGTAGCATCTAACCTCCTGACCGACAGCGACGGCCAGTTCGATGTACGACGACACCCGGCACATCCGGATCTTGTAGTATTGCGATACGAAATCTCGCAGCCGCTACGACACCATCCAGTTGGCCTTGAAGATTTTAGCGGAGCTACTTATTCTGTTACCGCGCCGCAGTACTAAACTTCTTTGACAAACACGGTGTTGTACGTAACAAATCTTTCTTTGTGTATACAGCAGCGGACAGCTTGACTCTGTGTTTATTTCGATTTGAGCAGAAGTACAGGACCACCGTGCACGGGGCAAGCGAATGATGGTCAAATAAACCACTCCTTGGCACTGTGCTGCATCTTCTAATAAAAGGGTGAACTATTGTTGATGCACACACCGTAGTGCTATCCATACCACCCGCATCGCATTTCAGCAATGTCTGGAGTGTTTGTTTGGGCACACGGGAGCATGGCGGGTTGATAGGCGGAGTGGCACAACAGTGTGCAGCGTTGGTTCACCCGCGGTGAGAAACAGAGCAACGCCACCCCACACCACCCTCGACAAAGTGGCATGTGTGTATGCACACGATCGATGCTATCGCTACTTCTGCAGTGTAACTACAGTTGTGCAGAAACTTCACGTCACTATTCAAAGGTGCCACTATGTCAAGAGACAACGCTGTAGCGTCAAACAGGAAGGCAGCCTGCTTCTCTTCCTCTTCCTCTCCCTTTCTCCCTCTTTCTCCACCTGCTCAATGCCTACACTGGAAGCACGCGTGAAGACATTGCAGCACGCGTTTCTTAATGAATATGGAGAACAGCCGGAATTCATCGTGGCCTCTCCTGGACGCGTTAATCTCATCGGTATGGTGGCTGCTCTGGTGCACGCTTCATCGTGTGACAACCATTGCTGCACCACTAGGGGAGCACATTGACTATGCAGGATTTGATGTGTTGCCTATGGCTATTCAGCAGAATGTGCTGATGGCTATGGCCATGCACTGCACCACTGAGCAGTCTACCATACGTTTTAGCAACCAATGCTCTGCGCAGTACACATCGTGCTCGTTCGCATTCACATCGCCTATTGCTGTGGATGTCGACACACACCACTGGACCAACTACTGCAAATGTGCTATCAAGGTGCATCACTCTTTGTGCTACTTGACCTGAAACATCGAAAGGGAATGACGGCACTGTTCCCGCAACTGAATAGCGGCGCTAGTCTGAACTGCATGGTGGATGGGAACCTGCCTACTGGTGCCGGACTCTCAAGCTCATCGGCACTGGTAGTTGCTACCGTGGTGGCGCTTTCCCACACCTTCGGGCTTGGCCTGTCTCGTGTAGTTTTGCTGTTTCTACGCGATGTGCTCAAAGGAGTAGGAAAAAATGACTGATATTGCTATTGCATGCGAACGATTGATCGGAGTCAATAGCGGCGGCATGGACCAGACATGCTGCTTAATGGGCCAGGCTGGGCGTGCGCTGCGTATCCAGTTCCGACCTCGTCTCAGTGCAACCCCCATTCAACTGCCGGAGAATGCAGCATGGATAGTCATGCATTCTGGGGTGGTCAGTGAAAAGGCCATCTCTGCCAAGCGTCACTATAATCTGCGCGTGCTAGAGACGCGTGTGGCTGCGCGGTTGCTGTCACCTGACATCGGACCTGACGGCACACTCTATGACGCGCTACTGCATCGCTGCATAATCTCGTGTCAGGATGCGTTGATTCGCATTCCGCTGTTGGAGCAGATGCTGCTTTTAGTGGAGCGCGAACTTGAAGCGTGGCGGGGATCTGGCTGTAGCCTTGAACAAGCGGCAGAGCAGCTCCATCTCACGGTACTGGCTGAGAGCGAAAGATTGTGGAACATGACCAGCGTGATAGCCAGAAGTGTTTCACAGCCAGTATCTAAGCAACTACGCAGTGGATGGTGATCGGCTGTTGGTGTATGAGCGCGCGATGCATGTTTTTAGCGAGGCAGCACGCGTGCTTCGATTCCAGCAACTGTGTGAAGCACCGCTGCCCGCCAGTACCCACGAACAGCTTCAAGTAACCTTGGAAGGTTGGCACCCGCTTACCAAAGGCCTTAGGACTGCTGATGAACGAAAGCCAAAACAGTTGTCGAGCACTGTATGAATGCAGCTGCGAAGCTGTGGATCGATTGGCTGCCGTTTGCATGTAAGTGAGTACGCGTGTTGGTGCAGGGGCGAATTGACAGAGATGGATAGAAAGCATGGAGCATACGGTGCTAGATTGACGGGGGCAGGATGGGGCGGCTGCGTCGTCTCGCTCGTTCCTGCAGCGGATGCAGAGGCCTTTACGTCGCGTGTCGTGGCCGACTATTATCATGGCCAGTGCGACTCGGATGCAACTATCACGTGCGAAGGTGCAGACGGAGCCTTTGTGTGTTGGGAAAAGATGCTGTAGATCACGACAACACGTGGTACAGAACACAGCTACGAGTGCTGCTATAATCACAACAACGCGGTGAAGTGTTTTGCATGACACAGTGAACTTGTATGCGTAATAAACGAGGTGGCGTGTCGCAATGGCACTGCATGGAGGAGACAAAGAGAAGTGGCCATGCGAGAGTATAGCAGCGAAAGTGTGGCAGCAAGAGTCGATGCGTGAAAGGGGGCATGTTGCATCGAGACTCTGCATGATGTATTGGCAGCTGTCGATGGGCCAGGTGATGCAGCGGTACGGCGATGCGACAATGCGACAATGCAACAATGCAACAATGCTGATACATCCACTGCTTCAGCAACCGTTTTGATTCCGTATTGCTGTAATGTGCCTTGCGCAGCATTAGAGTGGAGCATGTCAGACGCAGCAAGCAACGCCGGAGCTATGCGCAACAGGCAGCCTCTTCTCTGTCTGCGTCGGTTCAGCCTCTCCATTCCGTGACACGACATGTGGCGCAACAACCCTCTGGCATCCCTGGAGGATTCGCTTGTTCTGGCAAAGACAATGGCCGCGCGCGAAACACCGCCGAGCGTGGCGTTGGCGGCAGCGAAGAGGCTGAATCAGCGCAGGCAGGTGCGCGTACTGCCACACTGCCATTCGCCAGCAGCACACCGCACGCTTGTAAACGCCTGCATTCGCACATGACGCCAACGACTCACTGCTCGAGCGTCTGGTGGCTGCTGAACAAACACGTCAAGCATGTCGACGACGCACACTGCGAAGCGTGGCTGCAGGTGCTTGCTAGCGGAGAGCGGGGCGGTGTCCTCGTCTTTCCCTGCGACATCGCTGCCGATAGCGCATATTTCATACAGCAGCATTGTCTCTCCCACTTCAAGGACGAGCTGTCCGCCACATCCCTCGAAATATCACAACAACCGCGCTTGGTCGTGTGGCGGCAAAGTGTCGGTGGCGCAGAAATTGTGCAGGATCTCGTATCCGCTGCTGCTCTCGTGGACGGTGCTTCCGAGTCAGCAAGTGAGCAGGAGGATAACACTATTGATGGAGCTGTTCGCGATGTAGCGAACGAGATCGACAACGTCTCACTGGAGTTTACAGATTCAGACTATGACACTGATTCGATAGATCCTGCGACTATGCCTGTGCCTACGCTTTCTACACACTTCAAGGATCAATCGATGGTGGAGCGGGAGCTGCGACTATTGACACGCTATCGCGAGCATGTCCCGGAGTTTGCGCGTGTGACGGATTGGCGAGCCATCGTGGGCACCTATCGAATGTATGTAGTCGGCACGTTTCATCCTCCGCAGCTGCAGCCGTCATGGAGTGATCGGGGCAATCAATTGGAAATATTCTTTCACTCCCGACCCGCTTCGCTCAAGAAACGCTCCAGCATTGCTCGTGTGCTCTATGCGAATTTCGAATGGCCAACGATGATAGGAGGGTGGCGGGTAACAGAGGAAACAGGCGATTTGCGCTGGCGTGCTGCTGAGACAGATTCAGGCCATGTGCTTTGTGATCGACAAGCTCAGCGTGGCTGGATTGCCGAGACAAACGGCGTGCTGTGGGGCGTCATGCGGAGCCGTGAAGGAGAGCTGCGATGGAAGGCTAAAAAGGTGGGGAGCCGAGTGAAGATGACAAGCCCGTTCTTCGAGGACTACGACCAGGATGACCATGATCGGCGACGTAGCTCAGGGGGCGGTAGGAAGTAGCAGCAGCAGCAGCAACAGCCAGTTATCGCTAATGTACAGAATCGGCAATCAAATGCAACGCACTATCAATAAAATGCAAAAGAAAGAAGCGTGGAATGAACAAATATCACATTGGAAAACATAACAAGGCTACACAGACTTCAAGAGGCTACAGTCAAATCGTTGGACGGCTTCGCTGCGTCCGAGCTCGTATTCGGCAACTCCCCTGCATTCGAACTCGCATCCAGCGACTTCGTTGCATACTTGTTCAGCTCATTTCGGTAAGCTTCGTAAGCTGTGTCAATGGCCAATTGCGCCGCCATCAACCGCGTGTACAGCGGCTCAAGCAGCGGTTTAACCGTTTTCTGATCAATCGCTGGGTTCTCAGCGAATACTTTTTGGGGAGAAGGAGCCGTTTGCCCAAGAGCTGTTTTCATGAACATTCTGAATGAGGCCGGCTTACTAGCAATCTCAAGCAGCTTGGCGGGGTTCAAGTACTTCTTGAGGAAAGAAGCAGGGACCTTAGAGTTCTTGGTGGGGTCTACGGCGGTGGAGCCTGGTAGAGGACTACTTGGTGCTGCCGCTACTTTGCTGTCTTCGGTACCTTTCTTAGTCATAAGGAAGTTGTAAGCCTTAGAAGCCGCCGTGAAGAGAGGATGTGACAACACATAAGGCGAGAGCATCAGCAACCCCAGAAGAAAAGAAAGTAACAAGCGTTGGCGCATCGTTGCAGATGTTGGTGACGGACAGTACAAGAGCAGCAAGAGCAACAAGAGCAGCAAGCGCAACGCAGTTGCAACTGAGGAGAACGGCGGGACGGCGAAACTCGGCGCTGAGAAATGGTTAACAAAAGCAACCGAAAGCAGCCAGAACTTGCATCGAAATTAAATCCGACAACCAAGGGATAAACCAAACGCCCCAGCCCCGGAAAAGCCACACAGACATGGGCGAAGTGGGAGGAGGGAG
>QZWT01000253.1:0-18010 GCA_004114315.1 Cochlonema odontosperma | reverse complement strand
GGGGCTGATTGCGCTACTCCGTATGCGCTGAACAGTGTCGGGAATGACGGTAGAAATATATTTTCTTACTCTGTTCCCACAGTGTTTAGGAGATGTTGACCAAATAATCTTTGATCTCATTTGAGCCCAGTTTCTGGAACAGCTTATTATCCCCGCGACCAAGCACAATGCCAATCTCTAAATTATCTTCTTTCAGCTCGCCTTCGAAGCCCTCCTTTAATGTCAGAATGGCGGTGTGCACTGCGTCGTCCAGTTCTAGGTCCTCGCTATACCTACGCGTTGCCGTAGTGCGTGGGCGTGTGAGCCATCGTCATCCATCAGCAAGGGGGTTACCGTTTCTCAAGGAAGCTTTTGGCATTCACCATATTTTTTCCAATGGCGCTTGCCTTCCAAGCAAAGTACGCGCCAGACGGGTCGACTTGGTAAAGCGATGGTCCCAGGTGATCAGTGCCAGCAATAAGCAGCGACACTCCGAACGGTCGTACGCCTCTATTCGCCAGCGTAGATGAGCATTGTGTCGTCGGTGCACAGGGTATACCCGCTTTGCGTGAACTCCTGCATCACACATGCCACCTCCTTCACCAGCCCCATCACGCTAGGATACTCGCCGTAGATCTGCTTATACTTTTGTGCGGCCTTACGCGCACGGCTGACGAGCACGCGCGCGTCTGGTCCCATACCGGAGTATACCATGCCGATGTTATCGCAGATGATGGCAACTTTCTCCACAGTGCTGTCGTCCACAAGCGTGGTCGGTGGCTTCTTCTCGGTGGCGATGACCACTCCTGCTGCAGTCTTAATCCCAACACTCGTCACACCTTGGCCCACGGCATTCAATGCATACTCGATCTGCACTAGCTTTCCGGAGGGTGAAAAGGTCGTAAGCGAGAAGCTGTATCGGTCCGACATGCGAAATTGACAAGTAGCGGCAAGAGTGACGTCGACAGCTAACGCGACAACAAATGCGGTGTACTCACTTTCCACGCATGCGTCCTGCGCGCTTCCACGCTTGGCGGTGATCAGTGTGCACGCGTGCACATGCAATACGAAAACAGTTTGTTTGTTTGCTTGTTTGTTTGCTTCCGTGCAGCGGTGACAGACGGACGCGCTTCAGGACGCAGCGTTCAGCGCGCGCTCCCTCAAGCATTTATTCAAACTTGATGCCTTGCGCGAGTGGCAATTCGCCGCTGTAATTAATTGTGCACGTCTGTCGTCGCATATACTGCTTCCAAGCATCACTGCCAGATTCACGACCGCCGCCCGTTTCCTTTTCCCCGCCAAATGCACCGCCGATTTCTGCGCCGTTTGTCGGAATGTTCACATTCACAATGCCGCAGTCGGATCCGGCGGCACTACGAGTATGCGTCACGTTGCCACCCCGCTTGCTCAAGTGCGCACTTACCCGGTCCACTTGAAGATAGACGACGGGTTCTGCGTGAAAATGCTGCTGCTCAAACCTTGCTTGACCGAGTTGTTGATGCGAATAGCATCATCCAGTGTCTGTGCCCGTGTTTCCGCACAATGATACCGGCATCCTGTCAACGGAACACCACGCCTCTTACCTTAAACTTCATAGTGTGCAGGATCGGAACGAAAATCTCATTCTGTACAACTGGCATGTCGGGGGTGACACTGGTCAGCGTGGGCTGCACGAAGTTCCCGGGAAGGTCATCGCGCACGCTTCCACCAAACAGGATTTTCCCGCCCTGCATACATGTTTGAGGATGAAGTGGTCGCCAAAGATGCATACCTGTTCTTTCACAGCCTTGATGCCGTCGGTGAAGTGGCCGACTGCTGCCTTTGTGTGCAAGGGCCCACAAAGCGTTCCCTCTGAGCGCCATCGATTAGCACACGAGCACGTTCTAGGCGCGCATGTACCAGACAGCGGGTCGCCAATGCGGATCTGTTGATAGGCGCAGATGAGGCGCTCAAGGAAGACGTCGTGGATTTTCTCGTGCAACAGCTACACGAGCGTCAGAACGAAAGGAGGCGAAGCGCGGATAAACGATACCAGCCGACGCGTTGTTGTGCATCGTTGACCTGCGGTTCCGACTGCCGCGAACAAAACCGCGCGAACCGCCATGTTCAGGTCGGCGTCGTCCATCACTAGTAGATGAGCAAGCATCCGCTGCGTTGCCTCTTACCAATCAATGCATTGTTTCCACCCAGCTCGAGGAGCACACGACCAAACCGTTCTTGCACTGTGAGTGCCACATTGCGGCCCACAGCTGTGCTGCCGGTGAACGACAGAAGATTCACGCGAGGATCGATTGCCATAGCGTGCCCCACATCTGCACCACCAGTCACCAACGCACAAATCTCGCCAGGAAGATTGTTCTGCTCCAGCACACGAGCCAGAACACGGGTGACGGCCAGGGAGCATAGATTGGTAGTAGGTGCACCCTTCCATATCACTGGATTGCCACACACAAGCGCAATTGCACTATTCCATCCATATACGGCAACTGGAAAATTGAAGGCAGAGATTACACCCACACTTCCCAGTGGATTCCATTGCTCCATCATTAAATGCCCGGGTCGTTCTGACGGAATCACTTGGCCGTTTAACGCGCGCGACAGCCCAACCGCGTAGTCGGCCACGTCAATGTACTCCTGCACTTCACCCACGCCTTCCGGAACAATCTTCCCCATCTCCAGCGCCACAAGGCGTCCGAGCGCGTCGCGCTTTGCATGCAGTGCCTCGCGCATTTGCCGGACCAACTCACCGCGTTTGGGTGCTGGTACTGCGCGCCAAAGCTCGCGTGTGGCGTCCACACGAGCCATCGTTTCCGAGAAGTCTTGTGCGTTGCCGGTAGCCACATGCGCAATTACTTCGTTGGTGGCAGGGTTTAGGACAGGAACGACAGGACCGCGACCAGGACGGAATTGACCGTCAAAGACTCCGGGATTGGGAGCGGTGGTGTCCAGCTCCAGCTCAGAAAGCACGCTTTGCATCATACGCGCAGTGCCAGACGCATAATGGCGGCGTAAACGGCGTGCAGCAGGAAGCAAGGAAGTCGAGGCACGACGCAGCATGGGTATGAGAGTGGTTCGCAGAGGGATGGGACGCGCCTCGAAAATCGAGGACAGCGCCTGCTGTTGCCAGCAACGAAGAGAAAGACACAGCTGTTCACATGCACTGTGTAGCCGTGGATGCAGAACAGGAGCACGGTGACAGTAGGATATGCTGGTACTCCTGTTTATTGGTCGTCAGGATTGAAGGGTGCAGCGCTTTCTGCTGCCGGCTGCACGGCCACGGGCGGCGGAATCTTCCCTACCAATTTTAGAGGAAGTGGCACAGCCGGCAGGCGTTGTATGGATGCCTGACGTGCATGCTGAGCGAGCACCGCACTACAAAACGCGTTATCATCAGAGTTCCTTTGCGTCTACAAAGGGTGGCAGTGCTTACTCCATGACCACCAGCGCAGCCATTGCTTCCACGATAGCTATCGCACGCGGCACCACGCAAGGGTCGTGTCTTCCACGCGCAGCCAGCACCCCCTCTGTTCCGTCGTAGGTTGCGGTATGTTGCGGTTGTGAAATGGTAGCGGCTGGCTTAAATGCCACCCGGAAATAGATGTTCTCGCCATTCGAGATGCCTCCCTGCGGCGGGTGCCTTTAAGCAGTGCACGGATGAGGAGAGGAGGGGAAGATACCTGAATACCACCGGAGAAGTTGGTTTTTGTACCGAGCTGCCCGTCAGCGCGAGTGTACCACGGATCGTTGTGGACATGACCGCGTAGTGCGGTGCCGTCAAAGCCACTTCCGATCTCAAAGCCTTTTGTCGCAGGAATGGACATCATAGCATGGGCAAGCCGTGCCTCCAGTTTGTCAAAGCACGGTTCCCCAAGCCCTGGTGGTACGCTGCGTATCACGCAGGTGACCAAGCCACCGATGGAATCATGGTCATCACGCGCACGAATGATTTCCGCACGCATTTGCTCAGCGACAAGCGGATCGGGACATCGTGTCGTGTCGGCGTCCACCTGTTCTCGCGTGACATGCGCCAACAGATCGAAGAAGGCAGCGCTATGCGCCTCGTCGGGCGTGCTCACAAAAGGCATACGCACAGCCCCTACGCCTGAGACGTAGGCAACGATCTCCATACCGTAGGCTTGGCGAAGATACTTTTCAGCAATCGCACCGGCGGCCACGCGACCTACATCACCCAGCATGACGATCGTTATTCATACTCCGCCCACTTTCCCAGCGCGGGTGGCGAAGGTGCATAGATACCTATCGTTTCACGCGCAGACGACCGACCACCACCCGAGCTCGCCTTCACCCCGTACTTCTGCAGATACGTCCAGTCGGCGTGCGAGGGACGCGGATACAGGTCGGTTTCGGTATAGTCCCCCGGACGGTGGTCTTCGTTCTGCACGGTCATCCCGATGGGAGTGCCCAGCGTGACCCCCAGCTCAGTGCCAGAAAGGATCTGCACACAATCCTTCTCCTGACGCTGCACAGCAGGATGAGTGGCGCTGTGCGGGGTGGCGCAACACGACGACGCACCGGGGTAGTCAGATTACTTTGACCAGGCCGTCGCCGTGCCAGCTGGGTCTGCACATCCGCCTCTTCCAACAGCATTCCCGGCGGACATCCGTCAACAACACAACCCACCGCACGACAATGCGACTCGCCAAAGGTGGAAACACGGAAATGCGTGCCAAACGAGCTCATCCCGGCGGCAACTGTAACAGTTCTGTGACGCACCCCTGACGCAGCGAAGCGCTGCTTTTCGCCTCGCTCCTTCTTTCCAGTCACTCAACCACGCAGATGGCGCCTAAGTCAAGTAAGCCAACGCGCACGCGCCACGCTCACGCCCGCCCGCACAGGCAAACCCGCTGCTGCCGCTTCAAAGTCTGCTGGTGAGAAGGCGAAGGCGCTGACTGCGCGCAAGGCGGCCACAAAGGGCACGCACTCCATTGCCACCCGCAAGATCCGCACGTCCACGCACTTCCGTCGCCCAAAGACCCTGCGGTTGCCGCGCAACCCGCGTTATGTGCGCAAATCGATCCCAAGACGTCCTGCCATGGACAACTACACCGTCATCCGACAGCCGCTCAACACCGAGAGTGCTATGAAGCAGATTGAGGACCAGAATACCCTTGTATTCCTGTGTGACGTGCGCGCCAATAAGTTCCAGATCAAGCAAGCGATCAAGAAACTGTATGATATCGACGCGGTCAAGATCAACACCCTCATTCGGTATGCATACACCGCGCTTGCACGCGACTGACACTCGTGACACAGACCTGACGGCATCAAAAAGGCGTATGTTCGTCTCAGCGCTGACGTGGAGGCTCTTGATGTCGCCAACAAGGTAAGCCTTGCTTTATTTGCCCCGCTAGAGCTTGCGCTAGATCGGCTTCATCTAAACGCTGCGCCCATACGCGTCTTCCATGATATTGCACTGAATAAAACGTGTGTCATGCATATACGCGTTGCTCCTCTGCGCTCTTTCTCTCGATGACCACTCAGGTCCGCTGATGCTGCGCGCTAGGTAGGCGGGATGACTGCCAGAGTAATCTCGTCTAGGACTTCGCGTGCACGAGCATGTGAGGGCAGTGTTGCAGCCAACCCGCCCACAACGCTGTCTGACAATGCACCAAACACCGGCCGGATTTGAAGACGATGCAGCGCCACGTTTGCCCACAATGCGCGGACGCGTTCTGGTGTCACAGTGTCGGCACGTGATGCTACCGTCAGCAATCTACCATCTCGTCACAATCGCACCATTCCTCTCTCACAACACACACACATAGACAGAGAGAGACAAACAGAGGATGGCATGCTTACCGCACCGCTAAATCAAGGTCCCGTCCAAGTCTTGTGCACACGCCTGCGGCAACACAAGGATGGGTGCGTGCAGACACAACCAGATCACGCTTGTAGATATCGACACTGGCCTTCAGATAAACAGTGCTGGCTTTGTTCGACAGCTCAGCTAGCTCCTACGCGGAGTCAGTGTGGAACGGACACACTGCTCTGCCACCTGCCTGGCGGGAATAGCGACAGTGTCGCAGCAGGGACTTGTTGATGCTGGCAGCGGCAGTGTCTTCCAACGAAAGGCGAAATGTGTCAACGCACCACACACTTAACATAAAATGGTCTGCCTGCATGCCCAGTAAGCGGTTGCTGTCCATCCACGTCTTCTCCGCTGCACCCGCCCGGGCACGCTCGTCTTACCCATTCGGCTGGAAGCGCCTGGCTGGCAAAGGCTCTTTCAGACATCACGCACACGACGTTGTAGCCGTCCGTAGGGGGAGTGAGCACGGTCGTGCCATTCTCCACGCATCCGAGCACTAACAACTGGCACCCGTCAGCTGTTCGTTGCTCTGCTTAAACAGGTACTCCGTGCAGAGCACGACGAAAGGCTTCGTTCGCATACTCGATTCCGACGATCACTGTGGAAGCAGCCAGAGACGCAACCACGTCAGTGGCTTGTGACGCTACCAGCGATACGGTCATCGTGGTAGAAGGCCGGCGCAGTATTGTCGGACGCGATCGCGAAGGACACACACTGCTGCTGATGCTAGTGCGTGGAAGCATAGATTCCGAAGCACCATCATGTCGCACCGATTCAACAGCATCGGTCATATGTTTCGTGCTCGCATGACTTGTCGTTTCCTCACCATCCATAGTCGTAGTCACATTGGCCCGTCGATACATCGGTCCAAGCAGCGAATGTTTGAGCTGCGCGAATCGCTGGTTGCGTCCCGAGTTGGACGGATTGACGACCAAGGATGCCTGCGGTGCGAAATCAACATGCATACACACTTCACATGGAACTACATTACGATGGATGGTACTGTCGCCCTCGTCTTTAAGCGAATCGGGCATGGGGCGTTCGTACACCACTTCCTCTGCGGAAGGTTCCTCACGAAGCACATTGCTGTCTGGTGCTATGGTGGCTAGCGTGGGTACAGCTTGGTGGGATCGGATCTGTCGGAGCTGGCGTGTTGACGACTCGCTCGATCCATTCTTCGCCATAGGCAGCGACTGAAGTCTCGCAGACCTTTCTGACGTTTTCTGCGTGGTGAGATGGGAAAGCCGTGATTTCGAGGTTCTGGGCCGTCCAGGAACCAGCAGCGCCACCGGGTCCACCCCGCCGTTGTCAACAGCCGTCAGAACGACATGGTGACAAGAGGTCTGGCTCAAACCATGCTTGATCACCTGTACACACGGTGTAAGCGACCACACGTTGCTACCACTTTACACGCTGGATATCCGTGCTGAGCTGTTGCGCGTGCTGATCCGACTCAGCCAACACGAGAACGTGTTTCCCAGCCGCATGGGCAAGCACCAGACTGACCAGCAGATCGTCTGCATACTCCACCTGGCACCAGGTGTCAGATATAAACGCACGGGTGCTCGTTGGCGACCTTCAGCGCATGTCGAAGCTGGCGAAGTCGACGGTTCATGTCGTGTCGCTATGGCCTAGACAAATAGAGCAAGACACTGGCGTTTGCGTTTGGCGCCACAATGTCACACGCGTTTTGGCACTATGCACACTTGCATCCACGCCCATTGCCAAAGGCAGCTTGCATACCGCACAAGGCAAGTGTGAAACGAAGTGTAAGCACGGGCGACACAATGCTCCACAGAGGTGCTTTTTCGGTGGGGCTTCGCTTCCGCCAAGCAGTGCACCACCAGGTGAAAACAGGCAACCCCACGTCTGGGTAATACAGTTGTTTAGTGGATATGCCTAAGGAATATAACACAGATATCATGGGTTGTTTCTAGCCAGTGGTAGATGAGCGAGGGGAGGCGTGTAGATGATGGCACGTGGCGTCACACAAAAGAAAAGGAAGAAGAGGAAAGGGCGGGAGGCGCGCATCCATACGCGTTAAGTCGGAGCGCACATCAGAGGCGGTTTCTATGCTCCTCTCATTTTAGGGCAACTAGGCGAGGGCTAAAGTGTTTCGATCGGGTACTTGAGCGAGGGAACGACAATCGTCGCGTCGCCAGATATCTGGTAGGACACCAACGAACGCTCCATCGCTAATCGCTGATCCTCATAGAACAGGCATTCCGGATCTGCCACGTGAGGCGAGCCGATTCTATTCTTGTACTCGTGCCATATTTCCGACACCAATGCACCGCTGGGGAGCTCGAGCGAGAACATCTGGTCCTCCTGGTCGGTCACGATCACGAGCAGGTTGCTCGGAGATCTTCGTTTGTAAAGGCGCAGCACCGATCCTGGATTCACTTCAGAGGCTTTCAGCGAGGAGCCGTTCTTTAGCTGTTTGTGGTGGTAGGCCAGGTGAATCATTGCTATTGGTATCTGAGTGCGTGCGGCAATTTGCTGTTTCAAAGCGTTGACGCTTTGCGTGTACTTCACCAGATAGAAGTCGCCTCGCTGAGACGCTTTCACTTCGATCTCAAACCCGTCGGGGCTGTCGCGCAGCAAGAAAAGTGTGGGCAGACGCGCGCGTTTGAAATGGCCATAGGCCATGGCCACTGTTTCGTCGTCCTTTAAGCGCCGCTTCTGGATGGCCAAGATTTGGTGGATGGGTGGAAGGTGCGTGATGGCAGCGAGCTTTGCTTTCAGATCGCTGATCAGATCGATTGGCGACACGGAGAACAGGGCGGAGTTACGATGCGGCAGAATGATCAAAGGTACTCTCCGCAAGCCAGACGGCTTTATCTGCAGCGTGAAGAGCGCATCTCGCTGGACAGCAAGCTGCGACATTGTCTGGCGATCGTCGAGCGAGGCGGCATTCCACAGCAGCAGCTGGTGTTGCGGGTCGGTGCATGCCTTGTCGGAGAGATGGTGCTTGATGTCTAGCACAGTGCTGGTAGGCTGCACGGGTATGACCAGTGTCCGCAACGCATTCAACTTCACTTTCACAGCCAGTGCGTTACAGAAGCGATAGGAGCTGGGGATTTCGTCTAACGGAGAAGGAACAGAGAAGATGTCCTGGAGTGCGTCGTGGTGAAAGCCAAGTTCGACCAGGTGACCCAGCAGATCGCGCATAAAAGCGTTTTCGTTGTAGTTGAGCAGTAGGTTGGGGAGGCCCCATAGTTTACCATTGACCGGTGGCTTTCTCCTCAGCCACAGCCATTTGTTAGTGAGCCACAGCCGGGGGGAAAGAAGCATCTGTCTCCAGCGACCGAAGTTCTGCAGCTGCTGTATTCTACGCGCGTTTTCCTTGTCATTGCGCTCAACTGCAATGGCCTTTAGCCGTACCACGATGTTAGACACATGACCGAGATTTTTTTTTGCCGATTCAACCAGTTGTGCCCGCTGCTTCGAGCGCCACATCGGACGCATGATCTTCCACAGGTAGTCGTTGACGAAGCGGTGAAGGGTCAGGATCCAAGCACGCAGCTGCTCCTGCTGTGGATTGCACTTTTTTTTGTGTGGCACGGTGGGATAGCTGATGCCCACACGACGAGCAGCATACTGCGAGTTCACCAACCGGGGATCCGCACCAGGATGTTTAAGGACGGGAGGAGGGGAGGGCGTGACGGGCGTAGCGGGGGGGGGCGGGAGTGGTGGCGCTGGGCGTACCGCCTGTTGCGCAAACGATCGTTACAAGCGCAGCACACACACACAACACCAAAAGCGTGAACAGGCGAGACATGAGCAGGAGGCGGTGTTGGCTGTCCCACGTGGCCACCCCGCTAAAGACAAGTGCACAGGTCACGTGCACGCCACCCAAACAGAACAAGACCGACGCATTGAGCGACAACAACAACTACAACTACAACTACAACGACGACGACGACGACGACAACTGCAGCGGCAGCAAGAAGCGTGGACAAGGGATGTGTGTCAGTTTATTTCTTCCCAAATGTGACCACCATCTGCAGGCTGATGGGCAGCGATACGTCGGTAATTGTCAGTGTGTCTCCGTCGTCGAAGAGTTCGCTCAGAGGGCGCGAGAGATTGGGCCGTGTCGCCAGTTCCAGCGAGGGAGGAGCCTGCATGTACAAGGACCGTGACGCGACGCGCAAGCTGGGTCGTTTCAGTTGCCTTGGCTGTGTCAGTGGTCACTTGTCTCCTTCTCACCCGCCACCCAGCCAGCCTACGTGTCTGGTTTCTCCTTCAGCCAATCGATCAGTTCCTCCAGTTTCCAGCGGGGGTCCAGTTCTGCTTTGGACGACGCATGGCCACACACGGGGCAGTCCGGTCGTTTCTGCAGCTCAAACGTGTATGTGTAGATGCCACCGTCGCCTGTGTACATCATGTAGTTGTCGAGGGGTGGTGCGGTGCTGGACAGCAATTTGAATGCCTCGTTGGTACATGCAGCTGCACACGCATCAGCGCACGGCGTGTGTGACACGGCCCCCTGGTCACCGCCTACCGGCAATCACCGCGTTGGTGGAGGCGATGGCTGGGATGATGTGTTTAACAACACCCTGTGTCAACTGATAGGTAACACCTGTGATCCCAAACAGTACTGCACGTTGATACGCAGCCGCGTGTATCCAAGCAATATGCTCCGGATCATCCGTGTCCACCTTTTTTGCTGCACCCGCCACACGCATCAGCAAGGAGGCATCCGTTGCTACCCACAGGGAAAGAGCCGTGGCCACTCCAGCACCAGTGCCCACTCGACACAGTGTTCAGGCAGTCGTGGTGTGTTGGCAAGCGTGCATATCGGATACGTTGTCTGCTTGTTATGCATGTCAAGACTGCACTCGTAGCACGCTGAAATGCCAGGCAAGATCAGTCTCGCCTGTCCCTTAAAGCCTGTACGTGAACAGACATGCGCACGCACACACATGATAAGTGAGCACGCCAACAGGTCGACACATGCCTTCCGTGCCACCATCGATCATGGGTTTCACGCTTTCCTGCACGTCTGGATCACACATGCTCACCAAGGTCGCATTGATCCAGCGCCGTGCTTCCACCGAGTCTAGGCCGCAGATGATGATGGTGAACTGCGAGTAGTAGTCCTCGTCCTTATCCTGTATCTTGCCAAAGTAACTATGGGCTCAGCAAGGGAGAGGCGGAAGCAGGCGGAGGGTGACACACGGACTAACCACCACGCCAGGTACACGCTGCATAATAAACTGTGCTGCCACCTCTGCTTTGGGACGTCCAATATCCTTCTCTCTAGCATTCCAGAATGCGCGGCAGACCACGCTTTACCG
The DNA here is from genome assembly GCA_004114315.1 of Cochlonema odontosperma. Classification (NCBI taxonomy): domain Eukaryota; kingdom Fungi; phylum Zoopagomycota; class Zoopagomycetes; order Zoopagales; family Cochlonemataceae; genus Cochlonema; species Cochlonema odontosperma. Next base: position 6,901 of record QZWT01000253.1, on the reverse strand, counting down.
AAAGAGGAACTGGCGGTTGAGGTTGCTGATGTCGACGGTGTCCATGTCAATGACGTGGATGTCACGCACACCAGAGAGCGCGAGATTCTTCAGTATTTCACAGCCAAGACCACCAGCACCGATCACCAGCACCTTGCTGGCATGGAGGAAGGCCTTGTTCTAGCGAGGCGAGGGTCGTGCTGAGTGTTCGCGCGTGCTTGGGAGTGGAACTGTACGCCGCCACCACCACCACCACCACCACCAACCTCATCTCCCGCTGAGGCTACCTCCGTATTCCATGGACCTGGCCGATGGAAGAGCCGGTCTACGGCGTCTTGCTTTGTGCCGTGTTCCATTCTGTCTGGGCCTTGGATGTGCTGTCACCCGCTGTGCGGCAGTGTGAAAGCGAACAGGCACGCGCGCAGGCAACGGCCCAGAAGACGCTGCCTCCACCTCGCCGTGCTTCCAAGCGTGTCTTTGTCCGTGTGTGTGTGTACTTCTGTTTGACGCGTATGTATGGTGACTGGCGTGTGTAAGCATCATGGAATGCGCTTTCCATGGCTGTTCATCGCGTGTTGCGCTCCTGTTGACTACGCTGCCGCCCAACGCGCTCTCTCCCGGCAGGAAGAAGAAGCAAAACACACCTGTTGCCACTCAACGGTTGTGTATTTGCAGATGCACCGCCACTGCTGCGCACAACAAGCGCTTTCGTCTGCCGCCCTTCCTCAAACATCCAGCAACGCCGGTGAATGCATCGACGTGCGGCTGCTGCTCACGCCACCACACACGCCATGCCTCCGCCGCGCGTCACGCCGCCACACGCGCCCCTCTCGCCTTCCCCCGCCGCCGTCTTCCCTCGCTCCGATGGTTCTGCTGCGAGAACTGCTGCTGCATCCCCAAGAGCTGCCTGCGCTGTGCCGCTTTGCGTGGAAGCAGCACAGCCTGCCGCCTCCCGACGACTGCCGCATGGCCTCTTGCTACGCTTGGCTGCACCGCACGTCTCGTTCATTCGCTGCCGTGATCTATGCACTGGCTCCTGAACTACGCAACCCAGTACCGCCATTGCTTGTGCTGTTGCGCTTCTTACCCGGCATAGATCTGCATCTTCTATCTCATCCTTCGTGGTCTGGATACTGTGGGTACGAATGCAACGCGTGTCTCCTCTCAGCCGCACTTTTGCTAGAGGATGACATGACACTCGACCTGGCGAGGAAGCAGGGCGTGCTGCTCCATTTCCATGAAACTATCTACGTGCCTGGCTGGCACTTCATAGAGAGTAGGTGACACGCCTGCTGCACCACACGCCTTCCTTCCTTCCTTCCCTTCTTACCCCTCGCATGGCAGATGGGCCCAAGGAGAAGGACAGAGGCCTTTTGGTAGACTTCGGGGTGATCGTGGATGCGTTTCTGCGTCTTGCACCCGCCTATCAAGCGATCATTGCTGATGTTACACGCAAAATGGGTGCTGGCATGGTCGAGTTTGCTTCTCGTGAGATTCAGACGCAATCCGACTACAACCGGTACTGCCACTATGTGGCTGGACTGGTCGGTATCGGACTGAGTCAGCTGTTTGCTGCATCCGGCTTGGAAGGTAGTGCATGGCGATCACACCACACCCACCCGCTCATCTTCCCCTCCCCCTTCCCGACAGATCCAGCAATTGGTCACATGTCCGATACTGCAAATGCAATGGGTCTGTTTCTGCAGAAAACAAACATCATCCGTGATCTGTGGGAAGACCATCGCGAACATCGCGCCTTTTGGCCGAGAGAAGTATGGTCGCGACATGTTGACCGACTGGAGCTGCTGCTGCAGCCAGCGCATGAACGTGCTGCCCTGGAGTGCTTGTCCGAGATGTGTCTGGATGCGCTGCAGCATGTTCCCGACTGCCTTGCCTATCTGTCGCAACTGCACGACCCTTCTGTGTTTCGATTCTGTGCCATCCCCCAGGTCATGGCTATCGCTACACTTGCCGAAGTGTTCAATAATCCTGCTGTGTTTCGACAGGTGGTGAAGATTCGACGGGGCACGACCCTTCAGGTAGGTGCCATTGGTGCGGAACCGCAATGGAAACTCATTCTCGAACAGCTGATCGAGCAGGCAGTCGATGTGGCTTCCGTCGAAGACATATTCCTGCGGTACTTAAACACGATGGTCCAGCGAAATAGACCGCACGATCCCAGCTTTCTGTCCATCTCGTTGCACATTGCCAAGGTACCACGCCCTCACCACTACCACCACTGCTCATCCGCGGTAAGATCAAATTGCAGCATCCAGCCGCGATGATACGAGCGAGCCAGTCATCACCATCGCCACTGTCATCTCGCTACGGACGACGACCACTGCTGCTGCTTGCCTCCCTCTTCCTAACACTCTTTTTAGCACTGTGGTGGAGCAATTTACCTGCCCTCTATCTGCGTGCTCATTGAGCAGGAGGGAACATTGTCACAGCTCTCGCAGCACCTTGCTGTTGTGTGGCGCTTATCGCCGCTTAGTTTGTAATAACAACAGCGCTGTCTCAGTATAAAGGATATGTATTACGCCATGGGCAAGCTGCTTCCCAGGACGAAGCATATTCACAGCTTGTACATTGACCGCTAAAGCGTGTAGGAGTATAGCAGTGCCTTTTGGAAACGGTGTATTCCTTGGCGACGACGCTTATTCTGGCGCTACACTGCTAATGCCAGCCGACAGCGTCCACAGGTGTCAAAGCACCACTGGCCATAGGGCTGTCGACAAAGGCGATCGCTTAGCCGCTATGACCTGTTCTGCTAAAACGCAGCACTGACCGCTCACCAGCCTATGCACACGCTTGGCGCACAATCGCTTGGATCAAACGTCGCATCATTGCTTCGATCGTCTCGCTGCCCGAATCCAACACGAGCGTGCTGCCTACTTCGCGCACCTTTTCGCCATCGCTGCTGCTGTGTTCGATGGCATCCAGGAACGGTTTGTTCCAGCGCATATAGGCAGGCCACACTATTTTGTCGAAGTACTCAGGCGGATCTTCCCAGTGTCCTCGTCGATGTCAGAATGGTCTAAATGGCACGCACAATCGCATGCATGCTTACCATCGAGCGTTTGGTAGTGTGTGCGAAGAGAGCGGCGTTGGCGCAGAATAGCTTGTTCAGCACAGGCCATCGCTTTGACGTCCATGTAACGAGACAGTGCTGCGTCGTGGAAGACCAGAATGCCCTCGACGATAACAAACTGCCAGTGGTCGGCAAGGTCTTTCAGCTGGGCCACATCCTGTTGCAGCTCTGCCAGCGCCTCTGCCGAGAGTGCCAGCGACGGGTCGGACGGAAGCTCAGTGCGAGTGTAGTGCGGCAGCTGCTTGTCGACACGAAGTTGCTCTAGGGTTTCGACAAGTCGTGGAAAGTCAAAAGCGTCAGGTGAGTCCCAGTTGGGATAGCCGGTCGCGTTGTCGAGTGGAATGTCCGCATCTTGCTGCCGAAGCGTGAATGAGTGTCGTGAGACACTGAGCGTACCTTGTAGAAGTCATCTTGATGGATGACAAAGCAGTTGGGAAGAATACGGGTTAATTGGCGTGCAATGGTCTGCCATCCGTCAGCATGCACCTTCTCCTCGACATACCGTTTTTCCCGAGCAGCTGGGGCCACTGAAGCAGCAGTGGCAACGCAGCAGCAACGGGTGTTACATTGGCGTCCATGCCTGCGTAGTTACCTGATACCAAGAATAAATAAGCGGTGGGGTGGCATCCAGCCGATCAGCAAAGCCAGCAGCTATGCAAAGGCGGGACACAGCAACGATTTGTTTGTGCATTCTGGATTTCGCGGTGTTGTCGCACGGAATGCTTGTGCTGCAGCGGCTTACTCACACATCAGACATAGGCAGCATATAGCAAACGGGCACACGTTGGACCCGGAACAGCATAAAGCGCAACTCTGCCGCGCCACAGTGTATGGGCGTAAATGCACCAGAAATGCTGGCTCGCTGTCTGTCGCATATGGCGAGCAACACGCGCTACCAAGAAGAGGCGCACGATGATGCGCGCGAGGGGGAGAGGGAGAAGGAGCAACACAGGAAGTCGGTGCGGCAGACATGTATGCTGGACGGGAACGGACCATCCATACACCTCCCTGCCATGCGACGATATCGAACACGACGGTCGGAGTGCAACACTGTTTTAAATCCAAGTGTACTACGTGGAAATGAGTTAGACTGTACAAAGATGCCCTATTAATGTGCGGATGATAAACAGCTGCACTTATTTGTTACACGTAACATGCAATTCTGCGATGTTACCAACGTGTTGCTGGCGTGTCAATGACATGCTCCTAACAGACCACGTTACCAACGATTGCCGTTCCTAGCTATCGCACACTCTACCCAGTCTTTCGGTGATGGGCACTCTTTTTCCGATCTCCTTTTTCTTTTTGACTTGCCGCCTGGGTTTGGGTTTCCACTTTGCAAGCTCTCCATCCGCATGCTCCTGAAAAACGTGGCCTTCTTTCTTCCCATTCAAATACGCGTCGATCTCCATCACCTGCTGTCGATAGGATTCATCTATGCCTGTGTTCGACAAGCTCTCAAGATAACGCCGCATGATCAAGATCATGATGACGACGGGCTCTTTCGTAGCCGACGCGCCTCCCTTTGAATCCACAAGCAACAAGGCAAGCTCCATGTACTTGCTCTGCAACGCATCCAACACGGTAGTTTTTAGCTCCTCATGCTCTCTGATTGCATCCAGATGGATCAGAAGAAGCGTGCGAATCATTCCGAAGGCACTATGCTTATTGTTCGCCTCCATTGTGCGCAGATCGAGAGCGTTGAAAGCCGGTACAAGATCCAGCAGAAGCTGTAAGATGGCTGAAAGCGAAGGTGACGTTGCCACCTTTGAGATTGGCTGCTTCAGAGCATACACGTTGTCGAAAAATGCCATATTACGCATCTTGGATATGCAATGTATTAGACCACCAAGATCGGAAGGTATATTTTTGCAGAGGTGCGAGTGCCCGGGCGGCGAGAAGGCGAATACAGTGTCTGTTGCCGAAACATTGTTCACAGGCGAAAGAGTAACAGGCGAGTATCTGCGAGAATTCGGGTGCTTGGATGGTGTAGAAGCGGACGGGGTGTTCGCTGCCGAAGCATCGTGGGCAGGCGAAAGAGCAGCAGGCGAGTATCTGCGAGAGTTCGGGCGGTTGGATGGTGTAGAGATAGGCAAGGTACTCGTTGCTGGAGCATTGTTCACAGGCAAAACAGCGACAGGCAGGTTTTTGCAGGGGGGCAGGTGGCTAGACGGCGCAGAGGTAGGTGAGATGCCCATTGCTGGAACATCGTGGACGGGCGAAAGAGCAACAGGCGGGTCTTTGCGAGGGGGCAAGTGACCAGACAGTGCAGAGGCAGGCGAGATATCCGTTGCCAAAGCACTGCTGTTCACATGCGAAACAGCAACAGGCAGGTCTTTACAAGGAGACAGGTGACCAGACGGGGTGTCCGTTGCCGTAGCAAAGTGGAAACGTGAAGAAGCAATAGAAGGATCATTACAAGGAAGCGGGTGACCAGATGGCGTAGAAGCAGACGGAGTGTCCGTTGCCGTAGCAAAGTGGAAACGTGAAGAAGCAACAGGCGAGGATCTGCGAGGACAAGGGTGGCTGGAGTGTGCAAAGGTGAACGCGGAGTTCGCCGGTAGCGCGTTAAAGGCAGACGAAAAAGCAACAGTCGAATACTTGCGAGGATGTGGGTGCTTAGACGGTGCAAAGGTGATTTTCGTATCGCCTGTCGGTGCATCATGGACAGGGGAGTGTCTGCGAGAATGAGGACGTTTGGACGGTATAAAGGTAAACGTAGGGCTCATCGTCGAGGCGCTATGCGCAGGCGAATGTCTGCGAGGAGGAGGAGGAGGGTGGTTGGACGGGAGAAAGGTGAATGTAGGACCTGTTGTTGAGGCGTTATGCGTAGGTGAGTATCTGTAGAAAGGAGATCGATCAGACGGTATAAAAGTGAATGTGGGGCTCTTTGTCGAAGCATCGTTCACAGGCGAGTATTTGCGAGTAATAGGGCGATCAGACGGAATAAAAGTGAATGTGGGGCTCTTTATCGAGGCATTGTTCACAGGCGAGTGTCTGCGAGAGGGTGCGTGGCTGGAGGGTGTAGAGACGGGCGAGGTACTCGTTGTCAAAGCATCATGGAAACGCGGGGGAGCAATAGGCGAGTACATATGGGGGAGTGGATGGTTAAGCATGATAGCGTTGGCTGCAGCGCCTGGGTGCCCAGGAGCGTAAGTAGGTGCGCCGTTGGAAGACGCGTCTTGGGCAGGGTGGAGGTGGTCACATGATGGCTCGTCTGGTATCTCACCTGCCTCTGTTCCTCCACAGGCCGGTGCTGCACACGCCTCGCCCTCCTCGCAAGGCAGCGGGTGGTCAACTGCTAGAGAGGCGAGTGCGATATCAGGAGAGGCATTTATAGTAAGAGAGGATTTCACGAATGGGATGAATCTGTGTGCGATATCGGTGTGCACAGTGTCGATGATGGGCGTGGGGTCAGGACCAGGAGACGTTTCCATATGCGTGTCGGTGTGGGAGGGGGTGCAGGCGGGATAGGTGTCGTTATGGGGTGACGCAGAGGCATGGGCGGGATCAGGCGAGATCTCAGGAGAAGCATCTCTGCTATGAGATGCTTCGACGAACGGGATGAACCTATGCACGTTGTCTGTGTGCGCAGTGTCGAGGGTGGGTGCAGGGTCAGGACCAGAGGAAGGTGCCATGTGGACGTCAACGGGGCTTGTGTGCACAGTATCAAGGGCAGGACCTGTGTGCGCAATGTCGATGGCGGGGGAATCGACGTGGACGGGGGAGGGAGCGCGTGGGTGCGAGAAGAAGGTGTGAGGGAGGGGTGTGTGTGTATGCGAAGTTGGGAGGTCGATAACTCCTGGTTTGTCGATTAGGAGGGAGTGGCTC
>QZWT01000252.1:0-18053 GCA_004114315.1 Cochlonema odontosperma | reverse complement strand
AAAAAAAAAAAAAAAAAAAAAAAAAAAAAAAAAAAAAGGAGTCCGAGACAAGATGAGTGGAAGGGACAAGATGACGATCCACCTTTGTACTCAGCACAGCACACGATGTAAACGCGTCAGTTAATCCTGTTTCCTTCGGATCCGTCCTACCTTTCTCCTTTTTTCTAATTTTTATTCGCGTCAAACCCAAGTAATCGCCATGTTTCCTTCCAATATGACATTGACACTCGTGTATTGTCGTTCCCGTTCCGGCCCAGCTCCTGCAGATAAACAGTCATAAACCGGAACCATACTGGATATATCCCCACTCGATTAGCCTTTTTGAACCCTCTTTTCTTACTTTCCCTTGAACGAGGCAAGCCACTACATCGCACTGCTCCTTTTCTTCTCTCGTGTCCATCTAATTATTTCCTCTCCTCTCGTCTTAGACGCTTTACCTCCCTCTATCGAGGATAAACTGGAAACTATTGTGAGAAGAAAGCTCGGCTATGACAAAATTCAGGAGGCATTTTCTTTGTCTTGTTTGTTGAATTCGCTCTTGTTCTCTTACTTCAGCCATAAGGCACAAAACAAAAGACGCGCAAATTTAATCACCTCCGTGGATTCTGTTAACAGGTTCACACTCTGCTTGTGGTGCCCCAAAGAACAGACAACCACACCAGCCACGATCTACTGTCAGTGCAGGCATGTATGTACGATATTAAGGTATTTGTATTTATGAATAAACATCTATCGACCTGAGAATCACATCACCGCGCCAACCTGTCGTTATTGACATCTCTATCTCTCTCACAAACACACACACACGCATGCGCACACTTCACAGATCATCACGAAGACCTTGTTGCTCCTGTTGCTGTTGCTGTTGCCCACGACTCTTCTTCTCAGCGTATCGCCTCTGAACCCGGACAATCCTTGCCACACGACCATCGTTACTAATCAATCGCCCCTCATCATGTGTATCGTCATTCACTTCCATCATCACACGACCTGCCCCTCCCTCGGTATCGACATCGTCGATATCGATCGGATCATCGTTCTCGTAGAACAGTCCAAACGTAGGGAACCATCCGACGTTCTTTTTGGCTGTTGGTGATGGGGATGATGCAATGGTTGAGATTGCGGCTGTGGCGGTAACGGTGGCGAATGGTTGTCCTGTTTGTTGTTTTGAGTTTCCTCCAGTGTTCACAGCTGCCACTGGGGGTGTTGTGGTAGCATCGGATGCTGCGGGTGCGGTAGCGGAGGGAGTTGTGTTTGCTGCTTTTAGTTGAGGCGTGGCTGTTGTGGTTGGCGCGATTGTTGTTTTGGTTGCAGTGGTTATTGTGGTCTTGGCCCCGCCACCGAATATATTGCCAAAGAAGCCCCAAATACCACCGGCTGCAGTTGTGGTTGTGGTTGTAGTTGTAGTAGTCGTTGTTGATTTCGTTGTAGTAGTTGTTGGTACTGGCGTTGTTGTCAACGATTTGGATCCACCACCTCCGAAGATCCCGCTCAAGAAATCACCAAACCCACCTCCAGATGTTGGTGTCGGTGTGGGGGTCGAAGTTGCTGTCGTGGTTTTTGCGCCTCCTCCAAAAATGCCGTTAAAAAAGTCTCCTATACCACCGCCAGTCGAAGGAGCTGGGGTCGGCGCCGGTGCACTCCCACCACCAGTCCCCAGCAGCCCACCGAGCAACCCACCAATGCCAGGGATATTCGAAAGAATGCCACCCAGCCCGGGAACTAAATTCGTAATCGTGCCCAAGACACCATCTGACTTCCCATTCGCGGGACAAGATGGTGGGTGGGCATTGGTGGCGAGGACGTCAAGGAAGGAGATGTAGTAGCAGATGGTTTGGAGGACGTGGATAATGCTCAGGAATGTGGGCACAGTTGGGAGGAATTGGATGGCGTCCAGTATTCCCTCTGCTCCAAAGTCGCCCTTTTTCTTTCGTTGAGATGTAACGACTCCTCCCACACTAGTGCAAGTAAATGGAGTTGGTTAGGAGATGGTTTGGATTTGATAATTAGATTCTATACCAGATGTTAGAAAACAAGAGATAAACCTGTACTTACATGGCAAAGTTGATACGGTCCGTCATGTCATAGGAAGCACACTGACAAGAAGCGCCTGCAGTACCGATCGTCAAGGCCTGGGGATCAGCGCACCCCAACACCTTGGAGCCCTGAACCTCCTCCTCCTCATCGTCATCTGTCATCCGTTCCTTACAGGCAGCGGTACAAAGTGCCCCAAAGGTCGAGCAGTACCCTTCCATGGTATTGACCAAAGGCTCGACATGCTGGATGGGGAGTTGACCTAGGATCTGACGGATCCCTTCTTTGGCCATGTCGAACTCCTCGGGTGTCAATTCTTGTGGTGGCGCTCCCACCGGCTGTTGCTGGTCTTGTTGTTGTTGCTGCTGCTTGGATTCTGCATTAGTTTTAGATTGTTGATCCTGCTGAGTGGCGGTAGGTTGTTGGTGTGCTTCAAAGGCAGCTTGGTTGACTTGTTGTTCTGCCTGCTTTGCTTGCACGACTGCAAGGAAGAGTGCCGTGAGGAGAACTGATTGTGTGACACGCATGGTTTGTGTCGGCTATGGTGTCAGTGTGTTGAAGTGGGGTTCAAAGAAGAGAGGAAATAAAATTACGAGTGGAGGGAAATAAAAAAACAAAAATTTGGGAAAAGTGACTAAAGGGAGACTGGGAAGATTACGATGAAAGAGAACGCGAGGGGAGAGAAGAAACAAGGTTGAGGAGAGTGGAAAGGAGGAGTGAGGGGCGAGATTGGGCGAAAGTGGATGCAATGATGCACCATAAGGGAATTGCGACTGCACTAAAGATATTTTATATAGGTGCATTACGCGGAGGACTGACAGAAATGAAGCGCCATTCGCCACTGTGCAGCGCGTTTCTGTTCCTGAGGGTAAAAGTACAGCCACGCACTTGCGATTGGATTGTCGCGACACGAGACATGAACGCGCGATTGGAAGAAGACTGAGGAAGAAAATCAATCACGTACGACGATTGAGACACGTACATATATCTAGTGGTGAGGGAGCAAGGAAGGTGTAGGCATGCTCCTATTGGCCACATTGACCTTGTTACTTTCGCAGGTCTCTGCACTCTCAAAGAACCCTTGAGAACGGCATCCTTTTTCTTCTTTTTCCATCACTCATCCCCACACATCCCTTCCACAGAACAATCTCCATCCACAATGAAGTTCACCACCCTTGCCGCCGGAGCCCTCTTCCTCGTCGCCCAGGTCATGGCCTACGACGCCCCCACCGAGCTCGTCATCGGTACGTTCTTGTCTCGACTCCCACTTCGTCTTTTTCCATTGGAGAGTCCGGCTTCCACTGGTCCTTAATGCTGCAAGGGCTTCGTTCTTGAGACCTTAACCAGCCCCTCCCCTTGCCTCCATGACATGCAAGGAACCAATTATTATCTCTTTCCAGGCCAATGGATTCTAGATGTATCAACATGTTCTCATCGATACTAACCCTCAATAATTTCTACTTTCTCCTAACTTTCGGTATCCTTTGCTGGCCCCTTACCTATTTAATACTCCTCCGCATGGACACTTTTTTTCTCGTCTATCTCTTTCATAATGGAATTGGTCGTCTCCCACAGATGTCGTCAGCAAGCCCGAGGGCTGCACTACTCTCTCCAAGCCTGGGTAAGTGGTCCACTGATAACTGTCCCTATTCTACCAAATTCATTCAATTGCTAACACGAGTGATGATTTGTTGCTTTTGAATGAAATAGTGACAAGTTGTCAATGCACTACACCGGTACCCTCCACAAGACCGGCAGCAAGTTCGACTCTAGCTTGGATCGCAAGTCTTCCTTCGATTTTATCCTCGGTACGGAAATGACAACGTGGTTTAAATACACACACATAGGACGATATATGATTGGCAAAGCAGAAGCAGAGGACAATGACAAGCGTACGACAAAAACAAGTAGTATTTACCCTGAAACTAACGCCAATTTTTTCCTTTCAATTCACTTCTCTCTGTACTGAATATCGATGCAACAGGAATTGGTCAGGTTATCAAGGGATGGGACGAGGGATTGACCGGCATGTGCGTTGGCGAGAAGCGCAAGTTGACCATCCCCGCCAGGATGGGATACGGCTCCCGCTCCATGGGCTCTGCCATCCCCGCCAACTCGGCCCTTGTCTTTGATGTTGAGCTCCTCCGCATTAACGGCAAAGATGAGCTGTAAAAGGGTGTTCTCTTTTTTTGTATATTCATTTATTTACCCATCCCTCTTTTTTGTTGGATTAATAAAAACAAGCAGCAGTAAGCAACCAGCAAGAGCAATGGACGGGATGACATTAAACGCACAGAGGGTACATTATATCAGCGCTTGTGGCAGCACTCGAAGAGATGAATTTCTCTTCTTGCCCACTTGCATTTGGAGTGTGTGCTGGAGGCGTATATCCGTGTATGTGCTACGTTAATTATTTTGGCGTTACCCTCATTCCTAGTCACAGTCGCGTTCATTCCTAATCGACGCATTACCAACTGTTGTGGTAGAATCTCGGAAAATATTGACTTTTGAGGCGTTTCGATTCTAGTCCAAGTGCTCTTCTCTCGTCCTCTTTGTTCTCTTCATAAGAGCCATTGCTGTAGACTTAAAAAGAGCGATCTTTATTGTTTTGTTTTTTGCTGTTCTATCTGGTACTTCTATGTAGATTGACTCAATTGTTGAATGTCTAAAAAACGTGGCGTTTGTTTTGGTATTTTAGACAAAAGAAATTGTGCTTGAATTTTTTTCGCCATGCTGCATCATCTGTGCATGTATGCTTTGTCTTGAATGCATGCATGTTTGTGTGTTTTGATGTGATGTTGTGTTGGTGTCAAAAAATTGCTTTGGGCCCTTGGACCTATGTGTTAATTATAGCAGGAACGAGATGGAAGGAACGAAGGACTGAACAGTGGAGAGCTTAGGGCAAGGAGGATAGAAGAAGACTAGAAAGAAGATCTGAAAAGGAGAAAGGACAAGGTTTGAGACTGGTGTCTGCGCAAAAGTGAAAAGAGTTGCCCAAACCCCTAAGGTATGTTTTCTAGGATACCGCAACCATGGCATTTTTGCCTCTCTCAACTCCATTTGCCTCATATGCAGTCGCTCTCACCACTCCATGAGCATGAGCAATATATTTATGGGCTATTGGGCTATGGATCTGAAACATGCGCACATTGCAAGTAGCCCTCCGCCCTTTCCCCACCTTGCCTTTGCAATGTCATCTCATGTCCTGTCGACTTGTCTTTCCTCCGAGCGGAACCGAAAAATGCCAAATGGCCATCGCTCAAATTGAACTCTGCACGATCATTCACAGCTTTGATTTCTTATATGGCGGGGATGCAGGTCCGACCCGATTGACAAAAAGGCGATGCAAACGGGCGGTACGGGGGATAGAAGCACACACTTTGCTTCCTCTCATTTTCTCTATTTGATTGCAATATGCCTTTTTTTTTTATTGCATATCACCTAGATTGAAACCCCCCTTCAAGCTGCTGCATCGATTTTATGAACTGAAGAAAAGCAAGAAAGAAGCGTGAGAGCGTCTTTGTGCAAGGCTAAGAAAAGAGAAGGGGTAACCTCGGAGCAAAAACAAGCAGGTAGGGACCCGGACCCAGTTAGGGGGTGCAGAAAAAAAAGGGATCAGGGCTTTGTTGTGATGAAAGTGAGAGCCCATATCTGAGAGAGAAAAAATGGTGGCGGGTGATGTCCATCTCTCTCCCCATTTTCTCCTTCTGGCCCATTTTCTCCCCAACCCTTCAAGTCGTCCCCTCTTGTTGGTTATTCAGGAACCCGATCGATGTATACTAAGCCGGGTATCGTCATTTCGTCACTTTGGGGATGACAGAGTATTGCGGTCAACTCTCTTTTAACAATTTTCCTTCTCAGCCCCACCCAGCGACACATGGCGGACCCCCTGCTAATCTCTTGTTCAGATTGCGGCTCATAAAATATCGAAATATAGGCTAGAAGGTAGATTTCGGTTCATTTGAGAGCAAGCCAGGGGTTAACCAAAGAAGGGCAGCATAATAGTACTTTTTGATAAACAATGGGTGGGAAGGGCTGGTCACAGTTGATTGACGGAGATGAAAGGAGCACCAAGGAAGAGGAGCATGAACGGGCGGGTTCGGGGCTGTGCCTGAAAAGTTTTTTTTTGTTGTGAACCAGTTGGAAGCCAATTGAGGAGGGTTGAGCTTCGAAGGTTAGAAAAATAGCATGTCAAAAAAACAGACGCGGAGTTGGGTGCGGGTGACATGAGAAATGTTACAAGGAGAATCGACGAGGAAAAAGAAGCAGGGAGGAGGAGGACCCTGGTTATGATGTGTCATCATCATGGTAAGGTATAGACAAAGACCGAGGGAGAATAGTGAAGCGTTTTGGGTTGTATATCAAAAATGAAGACAAGTGACAGGCGCTCAGCTTTCATGACGATGTTGGGGGTTCGTGTTTGTTGTTTTGGCATATGAAAAACCGTTGACACGAACAGTTGACACGAACAAAAAAAAGGTTGGTGAACACTGAACTATAACCTAGGTTGACTATTGTCGCTGACTATTAGGGTAATCGCCCAACCCTGGCTCGCCACTGTATAAACAAACTGGGTGATACACAGTCAGGAGGAAGGAGCCAGGATGAGGGGTATTTGTCAGAATAAGCGCTCCTTCAACATTCCCCTTGTCCCAACCTCAAGTGGAGAGCTAGAAGGGCGAAGTAATGACAACTTCAATTCTCCTGGTCTTGTCAACGAAGCCCATGGTGGATATAATAACCACCCCTTTCTCCTTCTCTGTCGACCTCCCTGTCTCAACCACACGATAAAACTTCGCCCCTATTCCTATTTGAATCGGACATCAACAGAATAACTACAGGGAGAGCAAAGATCTGAAGGAGCCACAGGGTGATAGTCGAGAGCAACTCATCCGCCACACAACGACTTCCCGGCTATTATTTTTTGCCTACCTGTTGTTCGCCCCTCCTTTTTTTCTGTTTCTCCCTTGTTTTTGTTTTGTTGGAGAAGGATTCGAAAATAGAAATAGATAGCTCAACCAAGGGATGAATACGTATTTTGCGTTTGCGACAGTTGTGTCAGCAAGGGGGTGGATCCCGATTTGCGTATGTGCTCGTATGTCCAGTACATATATATTTTTGTGCGTTTCGTGCTGTGTATAGTATCCTTTCCCTTTGTCCAAGAAAAAAAGGGGCGATGTAAGGGTTGGAGAGTGGATGGAACAACAGGTATGGAGCCCAACCACTGCTTTCAGTTCTCCCTATTTGCCACATCTCCTTGTTTAGGTCTGTGTGTGTGTGCGCTGTTGACTCTCACTCCGTTAGGTTTTTCGAAACGCGTCCTGCTCGGATGAGAGAAACGCAGAAAGACGGTACCGGTGCCGGAGTACATGGCCTGGCCCCTTCCTTCGTCTGTGCCTTTTGTGCCTGTTCCCGAGGTGTCGGACTTGTTACAGTCATGCCACACGGCCTTCCCTCTGCCCTCTCCGCTTTTTTGCACCCTCCGCATCGCTCACTCCTATTACGTTTTGAACCCTGCTTCAATCTCTTCCGTGCGTGTCTTCATTTCTCTATTCTTGTCAAGAAATGTAGCAACTACTTTGTAGACGCTAACGAATATACAAACGTTTCATTTCATTTTGATGGGTTCAGTTGGTGGGTAGGTACAAAGATATGTTGTCGGTACATTGGACATAATATGCAATCTATTGTCAGCATGCCTTGTTTGATGACATGATCGGAGGGAGGGGCGGGGTGAGAAGAGTATCTACTTTGCATTGGACAGATGGACGGATCGATATCGATAAAGCAACCCACACATTTTTGTTCAATTGCAATCAAAGGAAAGGCAACAAAAGGAAAGCAGGAGATATATGTCAGAGTTGAGCACAAAAGGGAGATGAAGGAAGGGGCAGCAGCGGGCGGACCTGACGTCGTTCTTTGTTGTGGTTGTTCTCTACACTTTTGTTGAGCACTTTTTTGCAACGAAAAAAAAAAATACAGGCTAAAGATGTTGACCGAGTAAAACACAACGATAAAGGAAAAAACGAGGATTGAGAGCAAAAAGGTAGACAACACCGATTGCGCAAGGCAAGAGATATTCACAAAACGTGAGAGAAGGTCGAATGTAAGTGCACCCAGGCCAGAACATATCCAGCCTTCATCGCATCGGGTTAGGCCAAGAAGAACAACCAAGACAAGGAACGGAAAGGAAGGAAAAGGGAGAGAGAATTGATTGTCGATAAATCGAGATGGTTTTTTTGTCCGCGGCGTTCTGGTTCGGTGTGGCGATGGCATACATGGGGACAGACAGAGCGCGGCAGGGTAAGCGTGAAGGGCAAGACAGGGCGATAAAGATAACTAGGACGGGATTAAAGCGGCATCCACCCCAGCAACAGAGAATCGGACGGCTGAAGAGGAGGAATCGACACCTCTTCTCCTATCCCTTCTCCTTCCCTTCTCTCCTCACTTTCTCCTCTCTCATCCTTGGCGTCTTCGTTGTTGTTGACATGATGTACCTTTCTCCCTTATCCCCTGCCTCTTGTCCACTTTTTCGTTCGTATATTTTGCTCTCCGTTTAGTACCTATTTGGTTTCCCTTGTACCTCTGTGCGACATGTTATTCCATTCTCTCACTGTCTGACTCGGACTCCTCAGTTCCCAAACACCAATTTATTTGTTTTGTTGTTGTTTTGATTTCATACAGTTACTCGTGGGTTCATGAATGCAGTGGGTTCAGGGTTGTGCCTGAATTATGGCAGCAAAGTTTTGGTTGGTGTGTTGGATAACACTTATAGAGCACCTGCCGCTCATTATCTGTTTCTGGTGTAAGAGGAAGAGGGTAGAGGTAGAGGAGGAGGAGGACGAGTTGCCTGTTGAAGGGTTTTGACGCTCACACATCCAAGAGTCCAAGTTTTGAAATTGCCCCGAGGGGGAATAGGAGGCGGAAGCGAGGAGGGATAGAGAGAGGAGTAGAGAGAGGAATAGAGAGAGAGCACAAATGAAAAAGGGTACGACTCGATGACCGCACTGGGCAGAAGCAACAAGGAAGAATAGTGAGCAGTTGAATATTGTTCTCCTCGACTCGTCCCGTCTCGGTCCTTTATTTTTTTTGAGATTTTGAGAGAGTGTGTATGAAGTGTTTGGGCTGGACTGGACTATGGGCTAAGGATTATGGCACTAGTGGGTGAGAGAGAGCACCTTTTGTTCGAAGCGAATGGACAGTGGTTGGGATATCCCATCCCCCATCGTTCTTGATTCCTTTTTTTTCTGAAGATTGTCGCTCTACTACTCTCTGACACCAGAAAGCACGTTTTTCTTGTTCATTTCTTCATCTTCACTTTATCACTGCAACCAAACCACATCTCACTTTCTCGTGGATCATTGACCATTGTCGTTGTTATCCCTGTCCTACCTTACCATAAAGCACCCTCCCTACTGGAAGAGAATAAGTACCCTGTCCATCCCGCTCTCTGCATGTAGCTGCCCTCGTCATCCAACCGTCGTGGCACGTCCTTTTATCTTTTTACTTTTGAACGCTTGTTTCCCTTTCAATTGACTTGATCGATTTAGCCGCAGACACAGACCAGGATCCTTTCAGTACACGACGTTCTCGTGTTCATATACTACTCTCCTAACTTTTCCTTTTACTTTTACTTTACTCCCACCATTCACTCATTCACTCAGTATCTCACTCACACTGCCCCCCGTTCTTTTCTTTCGTTCCTTTTTTTTCGCTTTTGTTTTTTCTTTTCCTCTTCATTTCTCATACATTCACTCTTCACTCATTTCACTTTTTCATTCTTGTACTTTTGTTCACTTTTCTCATTCATTCTCATTCACTTGCACTCTCACTCATACATACACACTCACACACTCACACTCTCACTCACACTACGTAATACACACATAATACCCCCGTTACTTACTCTACTACCACCCCTAATACCTACCCCTTCAACGCCAACAACACAAAAACAACATCAACCCCTTCAGGCCAATTTGAGGAAAACACTTTTCCTCTTCCAACTTGTCACTCACCTCTTTCCTCTCTCGAAAGAAAAAAAAAACAACTCACCGGCCCAACACTTTCGGCAGTATAGCAAACCCTTTTTATTCACAGTCAACATCACTTCGGATTTTCAGCTCACACCTAGCGGACGGTCCATACTATACTCAGCAACACTTTCAATCAACTTTAACCACTACCACCCTTATCACACAGAAAACTCCGTCCAGCCATGAACAAGGGGCAACCCCATAGGTAAGGAAAGAAGTGTATTGTGTAATAAGTGAGCAGCACAACCACAAACAAACGGGTACCCCTGTTTATTCGCTTTTGCGAATGAACAAGGGGCGTCGCAAAGGAGGATGGGATCTCTATTTTTTTCCCTGGTGTTGCTTGTCGGTGGTGATTGTTTTCTTGTTTTTTACCAAAGGTTGTGCTCACTCCAATTGCTTACTAGTAATGGTTTATTTGTCTTTGTGCGATGGTGATTTCCCGATGGTGGGAGAGCGGATGGGTATACAATAATAATTGT
Organism: Cochlonema odontosperma; assembly: GCA_004114315.1. Classification (NCBI taxonomy): domain Eukaryota; kingdom Fungi; phylum Zoopagomycota; class Zoopagomycetes; order Zoopagales; family Cochlonemataceae; genus Cochlonema; species Cochlonema odontosperma. Next base: position 7,501 of record QZWT01000252.1, on the reverse strand, counting down.
TATTATATATGTTAAATTGAATTATATACGATGATGATGATGATCCATGCCACGTTATTTTTGTGTGTATGAGCGTGTGTGTGGTTGAGCGTGTGTTCCTGGATTCTGTCTGAGACCTGCCCAACAGAGCAACAGACAACCCTCCATCAGTCAGGAACAATCAGAGAAGAACAGGGGCCCACTTCTCCCCATCATTTCATCATATAATAGAGTTGGTGATATTCAACTCTATCTGTGTCACTTCAAAATTGATCATTGCTCTTTCTATTCCATTGATTCAATCAATGCGCCCATGCAACTTATCCAATGTACACCATGTACCACATCCGATGTGTATTTGCTATTGCATTCAGACATTCGGCATTGGTATTGAGACACAGACAGTATTGGGATCCAGTCCGTCCATCTCTCTTCCTCTCCCCTCTTGATTACTCATACCATGCCATACCATTCCCTCGATCCCCTTTCTCCCGCTATGAGAAATTGCACTCAGCCCTTCCTTGGTGGATGCACAGGATCACTTATGGGCAGTATTTGGCTCAAACCCTGATTCCAGTTTGTGATTCGTTCATCGTCCCTGGTTCCTGTCCCTGACCCTGCGCCTTTTCCCTATTTTTTGTTGTCTCCTCCCCCCTTTTTTGTTAATGCATGTATGGATCATTGCACAATGGCCACACCAACCATCGACCACACAACCATCGCTCTCTCTCTCTCTCTCTCTCTCTCTCTCTCTCTCTCTCTTTTTGAACATATTCTTCCCCCGTCTTTGGCGCATCATACATACAGACCACAACTCTCTCCTTGTTCCTACATCCAAAGCTTGATCTCTCTTTCTCCCAATACGAAAAAAGCTATTCGTGGTCAACTCATTCTACCCCACGGGTTTACGCATCTGCTCTTTGTTGTTGAGAGAGATAGAGTGAGTAAAGTTTTGGCCACAACCACTCCTCTCCATTTATTACGTAGCAGAGTGGCAGTTAATATTTGGATTGTGGTTGAATGGTTAGCCATTCTACTACAAGGACAAGGTTAAGAGGTGGTGTTTGTTGTCTTCCATTCAAAAGAATAGGATCTGAGTTCTTTATAGCTACTTGATCAAACATCAGTTATCATCTCGCATTGATTCGCTAATCTACAGTTTTCGCACTGCCTCCCTTCTTTTACTGACTCCTTGCATTTCTTCATATTCCCTCGGGATTTCTGTGTTGTTTACTCTACGGAACTTTTTTTTCTCCATAGGATGAACACGATGATGGCGACAAAGCAGCAAGAAGTCTTGCCCGTGTTGGAGCAGATGCCCATTCAATTTTCACACCGTGTGATCATGAGCTGTATTGAAGAAATCAAGCTTCGAGGTAAACAATAACAATGCTAATTGCAAATGCATCCACGCACAAAATAAAACGGCACTTTGTGTTGCGGAATGACGGAAAGCGAGATGGTCGACGGGAACACAAACGACGCCTTCCTTCCCACGTTGTTATTCTTGCGCATTGACTAACCAGCTAGCCTCATCTCGATTTTTTTTCCATTTTCTTCCCGTTCTCCTGTCCCTGTCCCTGTCCCTGTCACTACCTATTCCTTTGTGACACCACCTCTTTACCTTGACGGACGCGTGCTTGCATGTGGACACGAACGTTATTTATATTTTATTCCCGACAATATCGGCGAACAACAAACACATAGGACTAAGGCATCCACATCTGTTCAGAAATGCATTCCATGGCCCTTCCGTTGAGGCGGCGCTGTCGATGCTGGCGAACCCTCAAAAGGCACATCTGTTCTCGGTCAAGATGATGCGCATCGATACCGTCGCTGGTCTGTTGACCACAGCCCTCTCGCGCACCTATCCACCACTCTTGCCCCCGCACATCCAGGAGATGTTTCAGAACCCCAATGGTATGTTGCCTCTCTTTCTTTTCTTTTGGTGCGCCAAGCGCCACATCCTTACGTATGCACCTGTAAAGTGTTTGTTTACACTAGATACCCCTCCTCCCCTATTCTTGTGCAATGCTAATGCTAATGCTGAGGGCGCGCGCATTATACTCCAAAACATCAAAGAAGCATTCCTATGCAAACACCTCTCGCATTGGCCTCCTGCTTTTATTCCCCCTCCTCAAAATTGCACTTTCGCCCTCAGCTTGCTCCTCCTTTACATTCTTTGCTTGCGTGCATTCGCCTATGCGCTTGATTGCATTCTCTTTTACATCATTCACCTGTCTTGTTCAATTTGGGTCATGCATGCAATCTTGCTTGTGCCGACCCTCATCCCAGCATTTTTTATTTGCGTATTCTGTGCTATTTTGCTCTGCCCCTTTCTTGCCCTTAGGTCATGATAACACACAAAAGCACACAACACTAACAGTCAAAATAACATCATGCATATTTATTAGGCCGCTTCTTCTTCGAGTTGCTCGGCATGCTTCCAGAACTGAACCGATACCTCTTTGTCGAGATCTTGGATGTCTGCTGTGCACTGGTGGATCAACAAAAACACAACCAAATCTCACACTCAAAACTCGCAGTCTTCCCCGGCTCATGCTGTTTCGGCCTCAACGAGTACAAGCCCAACTGGGACACTCGGTATCTGATGAGTGCTGACCTTCGTCGATTCTCGTCTGCTTTCTATCATGCCATCTATGCTTACCGCGAGGAGCGTGATCTGACCGAAGAGGAGTTGCAGGGGAAGCTGGAGCAGCGTGCTAGGGTGATGGAGATGGAGAGACAGGCGGCTTTGGAACGCGAGCATGGATACCGCGGTGCCCAGGCGATTTTGCGGATGGAGGCGAGGATAGCTCAGGGCCTGCCTGCAGAGTCGCCGACGACGATGCGTGAGATTTCGTTGTACTCTGATAGGAAAGAGAAGGTTGTTGCGGATGATGCAATTTCACTTTTTGATATGGAGTTGGATGATGGTGAGGAGGGCGTTGCGCGTGTGCCTGATCTGGATCGTGTTGCGGAGGAGGATGAAGAATCCGAGGAGGAGGAGGAGAATGTGCAGTTGGTGTTGAAGGATCTCAGGAGGAGCAAGTCTGTTGCCTCGTTGGGTGGATCTAAATATGAGAACCAGCCTCGGTCATTGACGTCTTCAGCAGGGAGCCCGGGATCCATCTCGACCGCTCCCACTTCCGTTGGACCTTCATCGCCGAGACATCTTGCACAGCATAAGCAGCACTATCAGCAGAACGGATATCTCTCACCTACCTCCTCAGCCATGCCTACTTCTCCCTTGTCACCAACTCATGGTGCCAGTCTCTTGTCGCGATCGAATACTCTTGCTCGCTCGGTCTCGCTCAAGTTCCACCCGGTCTCGCCTGGTGATATCTTTGGAATCAGTCAGCGTGCGGTCGAGAAGCGTGAGCTCGAGGGTTTCTTGGCAGTTGCCAGGACGACGATTACGCGCAAGAAGGTCGCGTCCAGGAAGCGATCCATGCAGCGGCGTCAGATGTCCAAGATGAGAACCTTGACCGGCGTTGAACCTTTGAAGACTTCCGCCGCTATCCATGCAGTTCCCACCATGCCGGCGACTCGTCGTCAAAGGGTCAGGAATCAGACTGCTCCTTCTTTGGTTGATGGACAAGTAGTGTCTCCCCAGGTCTTCGCCTCGTCGACCGTCGCGGCCTCGGTCCTCCGCCGTGAGCGATCCAAGAAGACCCGCAAAGCGCTTGCGGATTACTTGGCCAAGGGCATGACCTTTGATGAGGCCCTCCAAGCTCGCGAGGTCGATGTCAAGAAGCAGAAGCGCAAGGAGAAGCGTGCTCAACAGAAGGCTCTCGCCAAGGCTGAGGCTGAACGTGAGGCTGCAGCTGCTGCAGCGATTGCTGACGCAATCTCGCAGCGTGGCTGGAACCATGGTGGCGATTCCTCGGCGACCGAGTTGACCGAGGAGGAGGCTGAGATTTTGGAGGCATTTGATTACCTGAGCGATGCCGAGTTCCAGGAGTTTATGGGTCTTGCTTGTCTGACAATGGAGGATGTCCAGATGATCCGTGACAAGTCTGTGGCGCTGTCTGTCAGCAAGGTTGCAGAGGATATCGTCAAGAACCCTGTCGAGGAGGTCATCATTCCCGTGGTTGCTCCTATCTCGTACAATAATGGCAGCGAGTCGACGTCAGAGGAGGACGATGAGGAAATTGTCTTTAACCACCAGCGTCGTCGTCAAGCTTCGATGGTCGCTGAGTTGGCTTCTGCTCCAGCAATGGCGGACGACACTCGTGTTGAGCCCCGACCCTTCAAGATCCCCCACATGACCTCGATCGACATGTTGTTCAAGCACGCCTCAGTCGTCGGCGATGCCAACTTGCGTCTGTACCCCACCCGTCCCTCCAGCCCCACCATCTCGGATTACGAGTCTGATTCTATGCACGGCGGTCTTTTGTCCCGCGCTGCGTCTGTGATGCGTAAGCATCATACCAGTGCCGATTGTGACGACGACGAGGACGAAGATGTCACCTCCCCACCCTTCTCTGCCGCCTCTCTCCGCCGCTCGATGCATTCTGCCACCGGTGGTGTACCATCATTCCCATACGCCACGCGCCCCATATCCAAGCAGGCTCCTTATGTGGCGGCACCCACCCACAACAACTACCGTCAGGAGCCTCAGGAGATGGTCTTGAACGCTCCCCAACAACAGATCAACAATCACACCCACAAGCAGCTCCAAACCGTCGCCGCTACAGTCATTGCCGCCCCTGCCCCTGCCCCCGTTCATGTCCCCTTGAACCAGTTCCAGTTTGAGACTGTTGACGACTACTCGGATGAGGACGAGTACTATGAGGAAGAAGAGGAGATCATGGTTTTTGTCCCTGGTCAGCAGCAGCAGTTGCAGCAGCAGGTGGTGGTTGAGGCAAAGGAGGAGACAGAGGAGGAGGCCGAGTTGAGGGAATTGTTGGAGTCGATGTCTGAGGAGGAGCGTTCCGAGTTCTTGAGACTGAGTCATCAGGATTCTGCGATGCCAATCGCTCATGGTGTCCTCGTCGGTGGTCACTAAGGCTTCTTCTTTTATCCTTTTCACTTTCTCTGTATTTTTTAGTCGTTTTGTTTTTGTCTCTCCATTCCCTCCTACTATTTCACTCCCCCTTCTACATATTTTACATATCATTTTACTCCCTTTTGGCAAGGATGCCTTTTTTACATCCTGCCATCGTAACGACCCCTTCTAATGACCCACCACTTCTTGTAATCTTTCACACACCCACCCAAAAGTATATGACACCCCCCTAAAAGCACCACACACATACACAAAAAAAAAGAACCCGCGCCCCCCCAAAAAAAAGCACTTGTTTTTATAGCACCTTTCACCTTTCAGTACTAAAAAAGAAAAGAATAAATCTTTCCATTACTGCCTTCTACACGTTGTCGTACCGAGCACGCCTTGTCTGTAGTGCATGGTTCACGAAACTGGGCGTATGAGGAACCGGAATTTAAAATTGCTATTTTTTCAAGTGTTATTTATATACATCTATTGCTTGGACCTTTGTCTGCTCTACGTTCTCACTCTCGTGTTTTTCTGAGCGTACTGAAAAGACAAACATGCGCGACGATGGATGAGAATGATGCAAAAGAGTGCGGACGAAAATGTCCAGTATGATATACCCACCTCCATTTCTCGATTTTAGATCCTAGTTGACCTTGACTGATTGATCAAAGAGTCTATCGATTGAAGCTATTGCCAAGAGTCATTATACCTTTTTCTTCTTATTTTTCCCTTTGTGTTCGTCTTCTCTTTTCTTTTTCCTCATCCTCCCCCTCTCACACACAAAGGGCAACCAAGACCGCACACCCAACACACCTACCAACAAACAAATAGAGGACCACACGATGGCATCACCCCATGGTAACAACAACATTTATAACAACTACCACCAGGTCTACCCACAGGCTCCAGGGGTGATCTTTCCGCAGGTTACGGTTACCCCCGCCGCAATCACCACCATCCATGTTGGTTCAGTGACGATTCAGCAGGTGGTCTATTCAGGCGCCGCGTCAATACATATTTGGAGTCAGCCTCCTCCTCTTCCTCCTCCTCCTCTTCCTCCTCCTCCTCCTCCTCCTTGTCAAGTGAAGCAGGGTGACTGGCAGGAGGAAGGTGATGACGGGGATTATTACGTCGAGGAGGAGGAGGATGATGAAGGGGATTATTATGTCGAGGAGGAGGTTGACGAGGACGGCTCGTATGTCGAAGAGGTTTATGATGAGGATAGCTCTTATGTAGAGGAGGCTTATGATGAGGACGATTCTTTCTTCGAGGAGGACTATGATGAAGGGGACTGTTACTTCGAAGAGGATTATGATGAGGACGGCTCGTATGTCGATGAGGATTATGATGAAGGGGACTGTTACATCGAGGAGGATTATGATGAGGATGACTCTTATGTCGTGGAGGATTATGATGAGGACAACTCTCATGTCGTGGAGGATTATGATGAGGACGACTCTTACGTCGCGGAGGATTATGATGAAGGGGACTGTTACGTCGAGGAGGATTACGATGAGGACGACTCTTATGTCGTGGAGGATTATGAAGAAGGGGACTGTCACGTCGAGGGGGATTATGATGGGGACGACTACTACGATGGCGAGGATGATTACGAGAGGGACGACTACTACGATGGTGAGGATGATGTTGGGGACGACTATTACGACGGCGGGGATTACCCCGACTAGAACGACGTGATTGTTGACAAGACCTCGGCAACGCATTACCACTTCTACTTTCATGGGTACTAAGGCCCAGGCTCCTGTTCTCCGTTCACCTCCTTCGCCGCCAAAGCTCGGGGTAAGTGGTCGATGTTTATCCAACACTGTCGAGTTTGTTTCGATTGTTTCTCAATCATCGGATCTCGAGGCAAAAACCACAAGGCCTAACTAACATTTACTTTTTCTTCCTGTTTCAGTTTTTGATGTTCATGAAGTTTCATTTTCAGCTTGAACTGCTGATTGCTGATGAATTGATGGAAGAGTCGGATGACTGATTTTTTTCTCTTCTTGGCTGACAAAAGCCGACAAGCCTGGGGTTAAGCAACACCAAACAACATACAACATGGGCAGCTTTTCTTGGTATTCTTTTTTTTAGCAGCTTTGCTTAGATTAGACTCCTTCCCTGCCCATTCTTGCTTCTCTATACTGTTTTTTTTTTTTTTTTGTTTTGAATCGTCTCCCACATCTTCCGCTCTCACTATTTCCTCCTTGTGTTGAACAGCAATAAACGTCCTTAGCTTGATATTGTATATAAAAGGTGCTCTTTCGATATGTCATTTGTTGCGCAGTAAAACTTTTTTCTTTGCTTTAACGCGTTCGCTAATTAATAGCAACGCGAAAAAAGGAGAAAAAATGTCCCATGGAGCAAAGCATGCGGGCCTCCTACTCCCAGTGAGATTTTTCCTTTCAGCCCTCTTTTACTCTTTACTAGAAAGTTAGTTGAGAAGAAGGATCCGCAGTCCCTAAGCATTTACGCCACCAAAAAAAAAAAAAAAAAAAAAAAAAAAAAAAAAAAAATTAT
>QZWT01000251.1:0-18109 GCA_004114315.1 Cochlonema odontosperma | reverse complement strand
CGGCGATGTTTGAGCACCAGGATGGAAACCCGGTGGTCCAGTACATTCACATCAATGACAAGAAGTCATGGAGAGCTGATTTCTTTGGCCCTGATTCTAAGACTCGACTTATTCGGGAATCGTCGCCACTGCACCGCACTGGCTGCCAATTCCGATTCCTTCATCGTTCAATGCTCGAGTACTTTCTTTCATGCGCTGTCTTCAATCCCAGCAGCCATGACGTCTACAGTGGATTTGGTCCGCAACCCGGTCATTACCCCACTTCTGCCCAGCCCCTCGCCACTGATGGACCCTTGTTCAAGCGCAACCTCCTTACCGAGCCATCAGTCATACAGTTCCTGTGCGAGCGTGTCAAACAGCATCCCACTTTCGAGATGCTGCTCTTAGCCGTCATCAAGCAGTCCAAGACCGATGCCACTGCTGCCACCGCCGCCGCTAACGCCATCACCATCCTTGTTCGAGCTGGAGTCCGATTCAACGGGGAAGACCTTCGAGGCATCCGGATCTCAGGAGCAGATCTTTCCGACGGTCAGTTTGACTATGCCCAGTTTCAAGAAGCCGATCTAAGAGACGTCAACTTTGCCAGGAGTTGGTTGAGGCAGGTGGATTTCGGTGGTGCACGGATGGATGGTGTTCGGTTTGGGGAGCTGCCATATTTGAAGGAGCAGGACCCAGTTATTACCGTTGCCTTTTCGCCTGATGGAAAAATGTTTGCTGTCGCTCTAAGTGAAGGTGACATTGTCACTTACGACACTACGACATGGACAAGAGTTCATCAACACAAAGAACAAAGTATGGTATTGAGCATCGCCCTTTCGCCCAACAACAGACACATTGCGTTTGGGAGCGAAGGCATGAACTGTCGACTATGGGATACTGCCAATGTCAAGTCTTTGTTGGTCATGGTGGGGCATACAGATTTGGTGTCATCAGTGGCATTTTCACCTTGTGGCAAGCAAATCGCATCGGCCAGCCGCGACAGCACGGTTCGGTTGTGGAGCTCGGAGACAGGAGAGTGCTTGTTTGTCTTGAACGGTCATGAAGGTTTTGTTTTGAGTGTCGTGTATTCAGCTGATGGACGCAGAATTGTTTCAGGCAGCACCGATGGCACGATTCGAGTGTGGGAACCGGAGACGGGAGAGCCAGAACCTGGCTGGGTCATTCCCCCTGTTGGTGCTTGGCGCATGGCCCTTTCTGCAAATGGAAGGCAGCTCGCCTTCGTCACTGGTCGGAGGAGAGGCGAGATTCGCCTGGCGGATGCAATCACCGGAGAGATGGGTCTGATCCTCGATAGAGACGTCGAGATGCTAGCAGATATTGCATTCTCTCCAATTGGCGAGTTTATTATTTCATCAGGCAGGGACAGGATCGTTCGACTATGGGACTCGTCGAATGGACAACTCATCTCCAAGTTGTCGGGTCATTGCGGCGAGATCATCACCTGTGCTTTTTCTCCAGACGGCCTGCAAATCGCTTCAGGAGGTCTGGACGGGATTATACGACTCTGGGAGGTTAGCACCAACCGGTCAAGTTGCATCACACAAGAATTTTCCGCATCGGTTCGAACGGTTGCATGCTGTCATGAGGGTCTGTTTATAATCTCTAATCATATCGGCGACACCATTCAACGCTGGGACTTTTCCACGGGAGCTTCTGAATCCATTCCATTACCGTCCACACCGGATAGCTACTCGTTTGCGTTATCGCCTAATGGTCAATGGATTGCGAGCGCCTGCGAACGTGGGACCATTCAGCTGTTGAATGTCGGAGCCAATGCTGTAGAGCGTATTCTCCTCGGATCTACCGACTTCTATGTTGTTCATATGAGTTTCTCGCCCTGTGGTCGGTTGTTGGTCTCATACGACAGTGAAGGGGTTACATGGTTGTGGGATCTTGAGAGTACTAATGATCAAGGCAAAATGGTGGGTGAAATGAACGATCCAAGCAGCCCGACAGGATGCGTGGTTCTCTCCCCCGTCGGAGACCAGATTGCAGTTGGATCGTTACCATGCTCATCGAGACTTTGTCTTTTCGATCTCCGTTCTACAGACCTTTGTCGACCTCTGAAGGAAGTATATCTATCAGACTCGCTACACTCAATGGGCTATTCACCAGATGGCCAGCGACTCGTACTTGCTATTGACGCCTCCTCGATCCTGCTCTGGGACCTTCAGTCGGACGAGCCTGATGTCAAACTGGAGGGACACACAGAGGTGGTGTGCAGCGTCGCCTACTCTCCCTGTGGGAAGTGGATCCTCTCCGGCAGTTTCGACAAGACGGCGCGTCTTTGGTCAGGCGAGGTCAACAGTTGGTCCTGTGTTGTCGTGGTCAATGGATGTTCAGAGGCCGTTACAAGCGTAGCATGGAATCCGGTGGTCCCCTTGGAGTTTGTCACTGGTTCCGATGACGGATCTGTTCGAGTCTGGCGGATTTCGGATGCCGAAGTAGAAACCATGTCGGTTCATATGCAGTGGGGCTCTCATGTTGGGCGGTTGTGCGCCGCTGATCTGAGTTTCAAGGGTGCCGTTGGTCTCGGTCCGATCTACAGCAAGTTGTTGGCCCAGCGCGGTGCCACTGGCGATTCGCTGTTGCCGGAGGGAGGTGAGCCAGGGGAAGGGAAGGACGAGTAGGGTTGTTGCTCCGCGGACGTGTCGAGGATGATGATGTGGACAGAGCGGATACCAATGCCTTAACAGCTCAATACAGCATGTATTTTTTTATCATTTTTTCGATTTTTATTTTTACCCATTATTCCTACTTTTTTATATCCCACCTTAGGAAGTGTGTTTGACACGTTTGGTTTCAAAACCGCGGAACGAAGGAGTGTGTAAGGTCTGAAGCGCCGTAATACATGTCTTCCTGCGTTAGATGCAGCCAGTGATCCTCATGCGACCATTGATCCCTACCCCGATCGGCATGGATCCAGACCCCTATAAGAAAGATTGACAGAACTAAGAGCATTTAGACGAAAAGTCCTCGAGGATTCGTTCCCTTTGTGATTCTAATCTATTACAAAATAAGGATGGGCTCAAAAGTAGATCTTGCGCCAGATCGCGGAGATAAACGCGTCCCTCCTGGCCTTTGAGACAAGCGCACAAGAGGCGGTATCCTTGAGAGAGACAAAATTGCTAAGACGGTGTATGAGCTCACATAGGTCGAAGGGGTTCTTGGTTGACGCAGCAGTGGACATCTTGTTGGATATGGAGGGTTGAGGACGTTTAGGGGTCCGCGAGGAGAAGAACACAAGAGTTGCATATTGCTTTGCTTCTTGACAGTCTTTTCTTGTTGCTGCTCCGAGTTGATAGCAAAAAATTGAATGGAGGTCAATGATCGTCAGCATGAATGAGTTGTTATGTCTGAGGAACCATGGATCACTTAGACTATATCACTTTAACAAAAGCTTGAACCAAATGTAGCAATGCTTTAGTTCCAGGAGAGGAGCGAAGATCTCGTGATGGGTACACAGCATAAGCCCGAACAAGGATCTTATTGTTTTCTCTCTCTCCTTAAAGGACCATTGAAGAAATGACAAGCAAACAGTAGTAAGATTAAAAGGTTCAAATAAAGAAACGTCTTTCGAACCGGGAGAATCAGGAAAAAAGGGGTATAAGAACACATGGGTGGATCATGAACCTGGTAACCTTCGTCATCGTCATCACTCGGGCACACCCTCCACAGCCCAACAGTCTCTATTTGGACACATAGGCTCTTGCAGCCGTCTTGCCTGCCTGGCCCCTTTTGATTTGGTTTTCCATGGGGGAACACGCACAGCCTTTGCCAAGACAAGTGCAAGAACAGAGGATGAAAAAAAAAAAAAAGTGGAAAGAAGGCCTCGATCCGGAAAAATGAAAATGAGAATGAGTTGATGAACAACCTCCATAACGTGGGTAACAAATACTTTCCGGAAATTGCATTTTGCACAGGCCAAGAGGATTAGTAATGTAAACTTTTGCCTTTAGCAGGATGTAGACAGCTATCTCATCACGATTCATTTTGCAAGGACCAGGGGTAAGGGTGTAGGGGTGTCAAAAAAAAAACAAACAAACAACCTACCTACTCTTACTATTACTTGAGTGGTTTCGCGATATTGTTAAAGAAAAACGAAACTAATCATTGTGTGTTTTTTTTGGTTTTCGTTACAGTTCAATTGCATAGGTTTTTTTTGTTGGGATGAGTAGTTGTAATGACAAGTCTGAATAATAATAAAAAAAAAATACACTTGACGAAACCAAACATGTTTGGATGTGAACTTTTGTTTTTATATGCGATATTATGATGGGGATGTTGAGGATAATCGAAACTGTGAAGGGAGAGAACTAGATAAAGAGAAAGAACGTAGAGACGATGGCTCCAAGGCTGATCATCCACCCAGCAGTAGCAACCGAAGGAATCATGCTCGCTGGTGCTGCATCGTTGCGGTTGGGCCGCACTTTGATTGCCGTCAGCGTCGTGTTGATAGGCGGACGAACTATTACATATATCGAGAAGAAAGAACCAAAAAAAAAAAATGCGTGGTGTCAGTACGACCAAAGCATAAAAATAATAAACCTGCACAATAAATCCTTTTGCTAAAAATTACCAAAGGGAACGGGAGGCTGGTCGTCAGAACAAGTGGCCCGACAATCGGCCTTCCATCTCGCACTTAGGATCTGTTCAGGTCCTTTGATGCACTGGAAGTAATTGTTCGAGACTGAGCATGTCCGCCAGTAGTGGTGGTTGTCGAGTGGGAGGGGTCCCGATAGCAGGTTGTTGGATAGGTTGAGGACTGTGATGTTCAGTCCTGCGGCCCAGGGGGGTAGCGGACCCGAAAGCTGATTGTATGACAGATCCAGTACTAAGATGTTGTTTGAGTGACAAAAGAGAGGAACGCGTTAGTATCTCACAAATGAGCCCAAGTGCATTGCTCGCGTATAGTACGGCTATCTCTTTGATCCATCAACGTTACCAGAGAGGAACTTGAGATTGTTAAGCGCAGGAATAGGCCCACCAAACTCATTTCGATCCAACAACAATGTCTTCAGATTCGTAAACTCGTTCAAGAACCCAGGCAACAGGCCCTGCATCGAATTATTTGATACATCCAGCTTTGTCAGATTCACCATCCGCATCTGCCACGACATAGGGAACCCACCCGAGATCCCCAAAGAGTCCAGTTTCAACTGCCTCAGTTTAGGAAGCCGGATGAACGACTCCAAAAAGACGGATGAGGGGACCACCACATTCGCGGGGGTCACATTTGCAGGGACTCTTGGGGGGCGGAGGTTCAAGGTGTCGGCGGGGGATAAGAGGGAACTGTTGGAGGTGGGTTCGAGGTTGAAGGTGAATGTGGGGACGGGATCGCCAGTGGTGAAAAGGTTTTGGCCGATCGCTAGGGAGTGGAGGTTGGGGAGAGTTGTGATCCAGTCTGGGAGGGAGCCTGTGAACGCATTCTGTTCTAAGTTGAGTGTCCCGAGGTTGGCCCAACCCGGTGCGCCCGAAGGAAGACTTCCTGACATTCTGTTGTGGCTCAGGTCTATAAATGCCGTATGAAATTGAGGATGTGTCAATGGAGGTCTATCTATAAAGTATCCTTATGGCTCATCCACAAAAAAAAAGGCGTGTAGGAAATATCGACAAAGCCATACCCAAAATCAAGAGGGGCAAGTTGACAAGACTGGAAGGAATGGGTCCTGAAAGGTTGTTGTAGTAAAGGAGCAAGTACTGGAGACTAATGCATGCACAGCAAAAAAGTAAGGATAGCAAAAGGCGTTAATTAGGTATTTGGTGTCAAAACGTCTTTTCTCATGCAATTAGCAGTTCCCCCTTTCGGCTCTAATTGAAGTTACCCTGTCAGGCTGCCAATACTCTCGGGCAACTTTCCTGAGAGTCCTTGTCCTAGGAGCGTTGGATACATATAAAAAAAGTCAGTGTCATCGATAAGCATCTCTTTCAACATCAGTTCCTTCCTCATATGCAAAAAGAATAAAGCGCTTGAACGTACCAGCAAGGTAGATGTAGATGATTTGGTTGTTGGAGTTACACTTGATACCCGAAGAGTTGGGGTACTCGGCATTACAGCAGTTGGTCGTATCGGGGACAAACTGCCAAGGCCCCGTTGCCTTGTAAAGATCTTCAATCACTGCACAGTCAGGACTTGGTGTTCCAGGCTTGACGATCCCTGAAGGGACTGTGGGCAAGGGGGCTGGTGGCTGAGAAGCAGGAGTAGGTGCAATGGGTGCGGGGGCAGGAGCAGGTTCTGGTGTGGGTGTAGGGGCGGGGGGAGGAGTAATGGCCAAGGTAGGAATGGAAGGGTCGGAAGGATCGCTCTCAAGATCGACAGGATCTGCGAAAGTATCGTCGTTTTCGCTGCTACTACTATTACTACTGCTGCTGCTGCTGCTGCTCCCTTCGTCACTGTCTCCGTCTTCCTCTGAATCCTGGGCAGAGACAAAGCTGCCTCCCTGAAGGAGTGTTAGGATAAGGAGAAATAATAGAGGGAGGAGCAGCGTTTTTGTTGCCCGCCTGTAACCTATCATTGTTAATGCAAAAGGGTGTGAAGTGTATGCGTTAGTTAATAAGAGGTTGATTTGTTGTTGTTGACAGGTTTGTAAAGGCTGTTGTCCCTGTTAATGTCAGAGGTTTGTTGTTGTATAGGTAGGTGCTTGTTTGCTTACCTTTGATAGCCATTGCTGTGCGTTTTTGGTGTTTGAGGATGGTCTACGATGGAGAGAGAGAGAGAGAGAGAGAGAGAGAGAGAGAGAGATGTGCACTGGAAGGATATGAACAGACAAGGAATGGCCAAAGGACGAGAGGCAATCGGATAGATATGTGCGAGAGAATGAGTAGATCCCAAGTGCACGGACAGAAGGAGAATGAAGGAGGAAGAGAGAAGGAAGGAGAGGAAGGAGGGGATGGTGGAAGGAAGATGTTGGAAAGTGTAGAATAAAGGGTGTGGGTGTAGAAAGAGAGGAAGAAAACAAGTGCTGTGAGTAAGGAATTAAGAAAAACAAGAATGGCATTTGCCGACCTTTAAAGTACTGTCGCCCATGGGAACACATTACCCACTCTTAATGGCACCCGTCCTGGTTGTTCAATTGCGCCATGAATGCTGACGATAAGAGAAAAACAAACACAAAACAAAAGACATGCAGCAAAGGAGACACAAAGGCATGTTCCCACTCTCTCTGTCTCCCTCTCTCTGTCTCTTTCCTTGTCTATCTCTCTGCTTGTCTCCCTTCCTGCCTCTCTGTCACTGTGTGTCTCCGACTCCTATGCACCCTTACAGTTACCAGAGTGGTCTCTACTTTTTCGCCCCCGCATCCCTTCTGGAGAACCGTCTGAATTCCGATTTGTCGAATGGGTTCACCACGTTGGCGGTTTAGGGCCAGGGCAGCGTGCAAAAGGAGTGTGCAGGCCGAACTCGGGGAGACACCCTCTCCTTGATGGTGTTCCCCTCATCCCCTCCCCCCTTGCCGCCTATGTTAAAGAAAGAGAGTGAAAGAGAGCGAGAGAGGGTGTCAAAGGAAAGAAACAAAAAAAAACATAATCAGTCCAATACGGACGCGAAAAATAAAGGGGGGTTCAAGTAAAGGAAGAACAAACAACAGCAACTACAACGACTTAATACTTTGCATTCGCGCACGTTCACTTCCTTTCAAACACCAACTGCTGCAACAAGAGAAGAAACAATAGGACAAGATAATAAGCTATTCTTGGATTGGAGGATTGGACATTTAAAGGATAGATCATTGGCAGCCAATGGTTTATTTAATCCTCTTCGCCTTTTTCATTCTTTCAAACCAAAGTTACTGCACTGGAGAAAGGAAGAGAAGAAAGAAGGACGAACGAACGAGTGAGGTGAGAGGAAGGAAGCGGGGGCACATGTGATAATACATACAAGGCGAAATAGAAGTGGCTACGAACAGGCGGGGCTTTGGTACTTTACAGGGTTGAAACAAGGGGGAAAGAAAAGAAGAAAAGAAACAAGAAAGCCAAAAAAGAAAAAAGAAATAGGACGAGTGAGAAAGAACGGAAAGAGACGAAGGAGTGAGGGAGAGTGCAAGGAGAGGGTTCATTTGCTGTTTTGTCCTGAATGGTCAACCGGTGTTGCCTCAGCGTCCATTGACTGCTCGGTATACAGCGCAAATCGGAGATTCGAGTGCGAGGACGACGGCATAGAGGCTCCTGGGAGGATAGAGGGTGTTCCAATATGCATGCCTCCAAGCGTCTTGTATAATGAATGTGTTGGTGATGCCAGTGGGGCTGGGATCGAAGCAACTGCCTGACGAACACCAGCACCAGCACCCGAACCCGCCTGCGACTGTGGCTGCGCCTGTCGGTTCGCGCGAATAATATCAATCTCTGACTGCAGTCGTCGAATCAAATCTGCCTTCTTGCCGCCACCATGCTTGCCACGCTGTCTCAGCATCTCCTTGAGTTCTGCAACTGTCACATCGTCAAAATCAACCCGCTCCATCGCCGCATCCATGAGTCTCTGCTGCTCCTCTGTCTTCGCCTGCGACATGGAGTGGCGAGATAAAATCCTGTCAATCTGGATGGGTGCTGGTGAAGTTGCCGATGTCGACAGAATCGAAGGACTTGAGAGGGGAACGTTCTCGCTTCCAGGAGTCAAGTTCGGAGGCAGGATGATCCGCTTGGCCTTGGAATCCAATCCCAGACTCATTGGAATGGCAGGAAGAGCTGAAGCCGCTGAACTCTGAGCCAACGTTGTTGATGATTCTGAGGAGGATCTCCGTCTTTGGATCCCTGCTGCCGCCGCTGCTGCTCGTCGCTCTGCCAAGGTGAGAACAGGTGACGGACTCGATGGCGTCTGATTGGCTGGGGTCAATTCTTGTCCAGGTTGGGTGCCTTGGCTGTCAGCTTGTGTCGTGCTCAGCGACAGTTGATGAACGATGGGAATCTCCGCCGAGACAGCCTTGACGGCCTTCTTTTTACGAAGTGGCGGCGTCTTGGGTGGGTTAGCGCCATTAGATGCCTGATTGGCTGCCATAAGCGTGGCTGTCAGTCCCTGTGTTGGCGAATGAAGAAGTGGTGTTTCCGATTTGAGATCGAGAGAAGCCCGATTGTTTTTGGAACCATTCTGTCCAAAGAGCGCCTTGATGCCGCCTTGAGAGACTCGTGCGCCTGTAGTCGAGGGTCGTGGCCGGGATTTGATTTTGGACGAGGCACTGGGAGATGAAGCCGGTCCAGGGGATGCCTGTCTCGATGTAAAATAGTCGTCCCCTGCATAGTTTCCGGGAGAGAGAGGCGACTGAGCAGGAGAATGTCCTGAGGGGAACTGGTTCATTCCATGGAGATATTGGTGAGAAAACTGCTGGTGGTGAAGGGGCGAGGGAGAGTAGGCCATTCCGATTCCGGGACTCTGTGGCAGCTGTGTTTGGCTGGCAAGCTCTAGTTGCATTCGAAGTTGCTGCTGTTGCTGCAGTTGGTATAGGCGTTGTTGCTGTTGTTGATGCTCCAATTGCTGTTGTTGATGCTGTTCGAGCTGCTGTTGCTGTTGTTGCTGAAGCTGCTGTTGCTGCTGTTGCTGCTGGAGCTGTTGTTGCTGCAGTTGAGCCTGTTGTTCCTGTTGGAGACGCTGCTGCTGCAGTTGGTGTTGCTGTTGGGCTGTCAACGTCTGCTGCTCAAGTTGTTGTTGCTGCTGCTGCGGTGTCTGTGGGTCGGTGTGAAGAAGCACAGGCGAGGAGTCCTGCATGTCAAAAGCAAACACGCCGCCTCCCGCCATTGAATCGCTGGGCATCATCTGTAATTGATCCATATCGACTCCGCCCGTCGCTTCTCCGAATTGCCCCATCGATAGATAGGATGTCCAGTCATGGCCACCAAGGCCTTGGCCAATATCGTTTGGGAGTGACATTCCAGAGACGTCGGCGACAAGACCCGAATCTGCGAGCGGGATCGACGACGTGTACAGCGGCATTGACGACGGATCGAAAACAAAGGGCTCTTGGGCAGAGAGGCCCATATCGGTTTGACGTTGCTCCATGGCGAGGAAATGTTCCTGCTGCTGCTTCTCGAGCTCGTCCTGTTCCTGTTGAAGCTGCTGAAGTTGGAGTTGTTGAATCTGCTGAAGCTGCTGGAGCTGAGGTCCCTGAGGTTGTCTGTCCGGTGTGAGGGTATACATGGCCTGATATCCGACTGAGAAGTCGTGATAGTGTTGTTCGGGCGGCAGAGGCTGGGTGAGTAAACTGTTGCAAGACGAGTTTTGGGATGATTGATGATACATGTGTCTGGAAAGTCGAGTGAACGAAGGAAGGAAGAAAGGAAGGAAGGAAAGGGATGAACCTTTTTAGCGTGCAGGGGCAAAAGAAAAAAAAAGGAGTCAGCAGGTCTGGTAAAGAGAATAAAAAGTAGAGCAGAAAGTGGAGTTGCAGGGGTGAGGGAAAGGGCGTAAAAAAGTGTGCGTGAGAGAGCGTCCCA
This sequence comes from Cochlonema odontosperma, assembly GCA_004114315.1. NCBI lineage: Eukaryota > Fungi > Zoopagomycota > Zoopagomycetes > Zoopagales > Cochlonemataceae > Cochlonema > Cochlonema odontosperma. The sequence continues at coordinate 7,690 of QZWT01000251.1, read as the reverse complement.
ACTCGAAAGTTTGTTCCAAGAGGCGTCTGTCGGTCGAGAAAAAGCCGAAGGAAGAATAAGTGAAGACGGATTAACTGAAAAAAAGGAAGGGGCGTTGAAGAAAACGAAGGAAGAGGGCAGAAGGAAGAAGAAAGAAAAAGAGAAGGATGCGTTTATGGTAGGTGGTTTCTTTTTTGGTGCTCGGTAGCGAAGGACGGGCGGGCGGCTGTCGGCCGGTGTTGCGTTATCGAGCTATCGAGGGAAAAAAAACGAAAAAGACGCTAGTGTCAATGAGACGGATTCGAGCAAAGAGGAAGAGAGAGGGCGGCCTAGCGCGGATTAGTCCTCGGAGCCCAAAGAGGCGCATGTCAAGGTGTATGTGGCTGTCGCCTGTGTCTCTGTCGGTGTGCTGGGCAAGTATTACACTCCAGTACTGCAAAAGAACGAAGCGGACAAAAGTCCAGTGAAGGTTAAAGATAGATCTTTTTCAGGGCGGGTATGATGCAAACATCATCCCGAACCCCACGCATCCCTCTTCTTTGTCATCCTTGTCATCGTCCATCCGAGTTTTTTTATGAATGCCACTCTTCATTCCTTGTGAGTTGCTGATTGAGAACAAGTTGCGAGCGAGTGTGCGAGCGTGTGTGTGAGTGCGTGCGTATGCTGTCTGCTCCCATGTGAGATCCCCCTTGTGTCCATGTGTTTTTTTTGCGCCGAGTGCGTGAGTCAACCCATGTCGAGAGACAAAGAAGTCATACGGATGAGAGCTCTTTTTTTTTTTTTTTTTTTTTTTTTTTTTTTTTTTTCTCCTTTTCCCTTTTTTCTTTTCCCATGGTCGGTCCTTTGTGTTCCAAGTAAGACGAACGTCGTCAGCCTCCACCCTCTTTCTCTTTCCAGAGTGGTTTCAGAGTCGCCACTCAAGTTCCAGTTCCATGGCCCTCGTGTCTATCCATCGGTAGCACCGATAACCCTTCTCATTTTTGTCTCTCTCTTGGTCTCTTGTGCCTTCCCTCGTCTCCTTCTGTGTTCTGCTTGCTTTGCTCCTTTCGCAAACTTGTCTGAGGGCGATGGTAGAACCCCAACCCTTGCTTGACAAAAAGAGGAACACTCTCTCTGCCCCTTTGAGTGCGTCCTGTTCGTCCAGTTTATCCTGCTCTGTCAGTCCTTGCGCGCCTGTACGATTGTTCTCGTACTTTTTTTGACTCGCTTCCATGAATTCCGAGTCCCGAATTCCTGAATCCTGTTCGTGATGTCACATGCAAAACACACATACAGAGTACAGACAGTGACGTTATAACAAGCAAGGAAGAAAAGGAGAAGAGAGGACAAGAAAGGAGACGTATACCTACGTTTTTGAAGTGATCCTGCAGGTGTCAGGATCTGATCAGTGTTTTTTAGACTTTTTTTTGGGGGAGGTTTTTTTTTCTTGCGTCTGGATTGGGGTTGTTGTTGATGTTCAAAGTGCACACACAAAACACACCAAGTGCCAGTTGGGAGTTGATTGTCGCTTGATTCTTGTTTTTGATTTCTTTGCGAATTAGCAAGTCGATTTAGGAGCAGTGCAGAGTGGGAGAGAGAGAGAGAGAGAGAGAGAGTATAAGGGGTGAAAATGAAGGTCGACGAGAAGGGTGTGAGTAGTTTCTGCAACGGACCAGGAGTTATAAAAAGTTGGAAAGGGTTGAGTGGGAGTCAGAGACAAAGGGAGAAAGAAAAAGGTATCGAGTGAGGTGTGAAGAAAGAAAAAGAGAAGTAGAATGAAGAGAGGTGGAGAAAGAAAATAAAAGAAAAAGAAAATCTCGATTTGCTGTGCTGTCTGCCCTGTCTGTCTGTAATGGGTCAGAAGATAAAAAACAACAAATCGGTGGCAAATCAAGCTCAACAAGTCAATCGGGGCCAGTCATCCAGTTTTTTTTTTGTATTTTATTATGTCGACTTCAACCGACAAAAGCTGTCGTCTATGCTGCACCATGGTCCCACTGTGCCTGACCGTATGCCTATACGAGAGTGTCATTAAAACAAAGGAAGTGAACCATTAGCGGTTATTCGACAATAACAACACGACAGCATTCGAGTGCAAAGAAACGAACTACAAGGAAAACTTACTCCGGTGGCGGGTGGGTACGAGTAGCCGCTTGCGGGACCAGCCCACTGTGCATGAGCAGGGTCAACCATTCCCAATCCTGCGTCTGAAGATGCCACTGCACCGTCCTTCTCCACATGTTCGGATGATGCCTGCGCTTGGCCATCCATAGCCACATCGTTCTTCTTCTCTTCCTCCACCTCTGCTTGTTCCTGTCTCTGCCTCTTGGCTCGCTCCTCTTCATCGGCCCGTTCAGCAGCAGCAGCAGCTCTCTTCCTCGACTGAGCCACATAGACCGACGGCGCCTTGATGTCGGCCTCCAGCTGGTTGTACCTTGCGGCAGAGGTGCCGAACTCCATCACAAAGTCAAGGTAGCTCTGGCCGTAATCATTCTTTACTGACTCTGAAAGTCCCGAGTAGCGCACCTGTTCATAGACTGCCGATACACGCTTCTCATAGTCTTCTCCTATTAATTCATAATAAAAAGAGTTAGTCGATCATTGATGATCACTCTGTACGTTGTTACTGCTATTTCAGCATTGTTGACTGATGTCATCAAAAATGATGATCACAAAGATTATATCAAGGACGTAGGAAGTAAAGAAAAGCAATAAGAAGAGCAACAGGGGCATATAGGCAGAATTGAAGACACACAAAAGCAACGGACAAGAAGAGGAGCATACCTGGTTGATCCATCTCAAACTTGATGTAGTTGGAAAAGTAAAACTTGCTGTCAAACTTTCCTTCGCCAGTCTTGAAGATCGCACGCGCTCCATCGACATCCTTCCTCACCTGCCACAAAAACTTGGCGTACAGTGTCACAATCGCCGTCTGGGTCATCACATCGACATTGTCCAGTCCCAGCTGAGATGCATATACCAACTCGGCTGCCGCAAGATCGCTCGGGGAAGTGCGTCTCTCAAAGTTGGCAAATCGAACAATCGTCTCGATATGTCCGGGTACTATCAAAGATTAAAAGGTAGCGTGTTAGTCTCCAAACCTTGTCCAGGAACAACTTTCAAAACTCAAACAACGACTTTCACTTACAGCGCTCAAGTGTCTTTTGGTACTGCCGGCGGGCTGCCTCATTGTCTCCTCGCTCTTCCTCGATCATGGCGAGAGTGAGAGCCAGTGAGGGGTTTGAGGAGGGTACCATGACAACCGCTCTCGAGTAAATATCCTGCAAAAGTTCAACATTGTCTAAAGATCTGGCCCATGCTCCATATCTCAACCAAAACTCTTCATACAACGCCTATTTCAGTCAGATGGTCCAAAAGGTGAAGAGTGTTAGTGTCTCTGCTGTGCTGATGAGGAGTACCCCAGCGAAACAATCAATGGCCAATCATATACTTACACAGGTGACAAGGCAGCGCTCGTAAAGGACGCGGATGCGTTCAACATCACCTTCAGTCTCCTCGAAATCGAGATATCGGCGCCAATTGGACAATTGTGGCATGTCCATGGGCTTAACATGAAAGTATGGCCGCTTGATCTCGGCCTCAAAGGGCCACCTCTTGTTGGTCTCCTCAGCTGTGCGGGCATAAATCAAGCCACTCGCTTCAATCACTAAGCGACGGATCTCCGCCTCCAATTGCTCCTCTGGCATCTCCTCAGAAGTTTCATCCTGGCCCTCTCTAGCTGTCGCCTTGGCCTTGAAAGTGTTGTATTGCTCCTCTGACAAGATCTCGCTCATTGGGCGGGTCGACGCTAATTGAACGTATCTATGAGGGGAAACGGCGAAGTGCTGTTAGTCACGCTGGTCAAGTCTCCCATGCTGACAAATGCCTTCCAATTTGTGATCCGAGTCGCAGTAGACTTACTGCTGGTAGAAACGCGCGTATTGATGCATTGGAATCCTGATGACGCGCTCCATAAGCTGGAACATCTTGGAGAACTCCTCCTTCTCCTCGTAAAACGAGATGAACTTTTCCCAGAAAACATGAGGCATAAAGTCCAGTCCGACGCATTTTGCTCCGCGTTCGAAAAGCCTAGAAGGATAAAATGAAAAGAACAAATTAATAGACATTCACTCAAACAAGGCGCGAGCAAAAGTCACGATAGAAAAAGGGTAATCGCATACACAGTGAGTAGGGTAGAGTGAAAGGAGAATGAAAAGGAGGTCTGTAAATCACGGAAACGTAATCTGCCTTGTCACGTCGAGTCCGTCCTGTTCCTTCCTTAGGATCGACAGAGAATGAACAGGTCGCGCTCCCAGATCCTTGGCTCTAGTCCTGGTGGGCGCAATATGTGATGGAGGCGCATCATAGGTGTGCAACCAAAACGGTACACTGATCAGGGCGTGGACCTCCCGTATATTCCACAATAACGCGACAATCATCTCCCAAGGAACCAAACAAAAAAACGACAAAAACGTATTTGCTTGCCCTTGCATCCTGATGTAGTAATAGGAGAGAGAGACTGCACGCGAATTCATGTGTCCTCGCTATTCTCTGGTCTGTTCAGATGCAGTCGCTTGGATCCTTGAGACAGAAAGTCCACAAGAGCTGCTCCTTTTTCAAGTCCTGGCAAAGGTGTTCCACATGATAAGAAGGACGGAGAAATCCCATGCCAATGGTTCGTGAATACAAGCGACCTTGCTCGCATCAAGGAGTGGGAAGAGGGCAGTTCATACAAATGAAAGAGCGCGTGCAATGACATGAGAAGCAACAAAAAAAAAGGACAAACGCATGATAAGAGCACTCACTGTTCGATTTCTTCCCGGTTGTCGGCCTTGTGCTCCATGATGAACGTGCAGTACTGAACCCACAGGTCGACCGAGTTGGCGATTCCTTTGACGCCACGTTCAAAGATCTATCGTTTACATTCATTGATCGATTGAAAAGGTGATTTTGATCAGTAACAATAGTGCGTTCACGTCATATTCATCCGCATGGGAAATAGTGATATGATCAGCAGCGTTGTACCTCGATGGCACCCTCTGCACCGCGGGCGAGAAACTCCAGATCAGAGTACTTCTTCCAGTATCCAAAGCAGAGCGGGAACTGCTCCAGGAAGGCATCATACAGGATCCTGACATTGGCAATGTTGGCTGGGGGCGCATCAGGCGTGAACCCTCCGTCCTGCCTATCAGCCAAACGCATCAATTCCTCCCAAACGTCAAACTCTCCTGGCGAAGCCTTGACGACTGTCCAGCATCTGTCCCATGCTTCAATAAGGGCGGGATCTGTTGTAGTTGGCATAGGTGCGCCACTGGGTGTTGTCGTCGGTTGCTGGGGGACGACTGCTTCGCCTCCGGTCTCCTCCTGAATGCTGTTGACATCGGTCGCTTCTATAGTAGTACACCAGCCAACAGTAAACCGCACAAGTTAGTTTTCAGTATATTTTTCTACGGGTGATCAAGGTTGATCATGCAACTGATCTCTTCTCTCTGCGCAAAAGTATTGGTGATTGTCGTCTGTTACCATGGTGGGGTGATGTGTAAGCAGCGGCTGCTTCTGCGGAATCCATGGTGATGGTGATGTGAGGTTGTTTGTTTTAGGCTTTTTTCTTTGTTTAGGGAAGTGATGAGGTATAGAGTTGAGTGAGAGTGTGAAAGTGTGCAAGTGCGCAAGTAAAAGAAGGAGGGTTGATCCAATGGTGTCAGGTTAGGGAGAGAGACAATGTAGCGGTTCGTGATCTAAGACGGTGCAAAACTACGTCACTCCGGCGCTCGCGCGCGAACAAGGGCAATTACATTGCCTTGTCACGTTTTTCCTTTATCTTTGCTCGACATTTTTTTTTTTCCTCTTTTCTTTTTCACCCTCTCATTCCCTCGACCAAGACGAACAACGACAATGTCATTCACCTGTGGATGCAACTCAACCGACCAGCCAAAGGAGCCCCAGTTCAAAAAGTCAAAGTACTTTGTACGTCAAACTGAATAAGGTGTCTTTCGCCTTTACTTTTCGATATCGTATAGTATCACACGGCATCAAATGATGCTGTGAATTGTTACGGCCAAACTCACCATTCTCCATGGCTCAATGCTATTAGGAGGACGTGGCGGCAAGCTTTGCTATCAACACCAAGTACCAGGTAACGACGCAATAGAAATCAGCAGGATGTAAAAGTGTATCTAGTCTGCACTGCATTGTGTCAGATCAGTAAACAAAAGCATATCATTCTCATGCTTGCTCACATCCCGCTCTTTCATTTATGGTGTTTTTATTAACCTTAGACTCTTTATGCACAGTAAGAAGGCTGCTTTGAGGATTCGGTTTTGAGAGACTGCATGAGGAAGGAAAGTGTCGCGAAAGATAGAAGACAAACTCACATGTACCACACGACTTGCCTGCTTCCTTATGAGTAGTTATTCATGGTTGGTCGAGGCAAGACGGACCATCCCCAAGAACGCCTTCATCGAGGCCGAACTCCACAACCCCGCCGACTTTGCCAAGCCTCTCAAAGTCACAGCAATCGAACTCCAGGCCCAGGATGGCGAGTCACCTTGGTATGAATGCAGATTGCATCTCAACATGAGATCGCTTAAAAGGATCATAGGCGAGGAGAGCGCTCTTACTTTCCATTGAACCTTAGGTCTTAACCCTTCGTGGTTTACTCTTCCCTCCTTGTAAAATACCATAGGGCAAATCGCCGGTTCTATGTGCTCTCACCCCGGTTGGAAACTCTGACGTGTGGCCTTCACCCTGTCAAGCTGAACATTTACAAGGACGAGGTAATCATGCAGGATTCAATTCCACATCGCGTGTGTTTTGTGTGTGGTGCATATTGTGTTTGTTGCTGTTTTTTTTCCGAACCAGCCATTTCTCCACACATGATCAAAAATTGTGTGACATTGCGTCCCTCCCTCGCTTGACTTGTGAACTAATGAAATGCAATTTCATGGTTTTTTCGTTCATAAGTCCAAGAGCTCGCTGTTGGGGACACACGAAAATGCCATTCTGTCGCGAATCGACACTCAGTACTGCATGAAGGACGAGTTTATGGAAAAGATGAAGGAGGCAGCCAAGAATACAGAGTGGAAGTCCATGAAGGCAGAAGGATCGACCGTTCACAGTGGCGAGGGATCATAGACATTTTCTTTTTTTTTTAACAAAAATGAACCGCCTTGCCTTTTCTATATCACTGGCGTGTCCACCAATTTGGATTCTTTCCCATTCCACTCTTCAGTCATGATCACCAAGTCATCCACCGATGATTATTCTCTCATAGGAACTGATGCGATCACCTTTTCGCGTCTTGATCAGCGACGAAGGATGAGGTGTAAACGCGTTAATACGAGACTCAGCACGAAGCGCTTTGGTGTTGAGGACAGCGCAGCACCTGTACGGAGCTTAGCAATACCGAAGGTTCGCTTGGAACACAAGGCTTACATGATCATAGCCATAACTACAACCATGAGAGTCATAGCACACAGCACCCATGGTAAGGTTGACCATGAAGTCTGCGCAGCTGTAGTTTGATGGCTTCTTTGTCCCCGACAAATAACGACCCTGTCCCTGGGAATATGTGTGGGTGGCAACAGATCCGATGGGTCAATTGATCGGATCCCCCCTCCCTTTTTCTCACCTCTCCTTGAAGTCAAGTGAGTGAGCATTTGAGGAAAATGACGCCGTTCGCCATTCGTTGTGTATGTGTGTGTCAATCACACACATTTTTTTTTTTTTTTTT
>QZWT01000250.1:0-18185 GCA_004114315.1 Cochlonema odontosperma | reverse complement strand
GCGGTGGAAACACATGGACGCATGGTACGTGGTCGTGGCGGTGGTCGTGGCGGTGTGGCGGGCGGCGGTGGTGAGGTGCAGTGGCCGGGCGAGGGTCAGTGTGAGAAGCATGCGGGTGACTGGGTTTTCACACACAGGCATACAACAACAACAACAACACGCATACACATAGCAATAACAACAATAACAATAGCAATAACAACAGTAACAATAACAATAACAATAATAGCAATAGCAATAACAACAATAACAACAACAACAACAACACACTCACACCCGTTTACACTGTGTCGCACCTCCTGGCAACGAGGTGGACAACACACACACCGCGTGGCTGTGCCGCCGCGCTTTCGCTCTTCCTTTGGGTGCACCGTGCGTCTGATCGACACTGCGAAGCTGCTGCCTATTTGTGACTAGAGAGGCGACACGCAACAGACGCCCACAGTGCGACTAGAACGCATAGACCTATGCAGAAATCAAGTATCGTTTGATGATCCGCTTCTTTGTCGACCTTAACGTTCACTAGTCAGCACGTCTGTAAGTGGTGGATGCGTGTGTGGTCGTGTCTCACTCTGTGCTGTTGCTGGTGTTGCTGTTAGTGGCAGAGTAGCGCGCATTCCCATGCTGCACGAACACGGCAACAGCACAGGCAAGCACAGGCAAGCACATGCCCGCCAAGCGTTTGATCACCGCTGCTGTGGCTGCTGTTTGCTGCTGGCCACGTGGCCATCGCTATATGTCAGCCACTCGCCTGTCACACCGCATACACGCTGCTTCCTTCCTTCCTGTTTCTCTCCACCGCCACCCCACGACCACGACCACCGCCACGACCACCGCCACGACCACGTACCATGCGTCCATGTGTTTCCACCGCCCTACTTGCACTGCTATGTGCACTCACGATCCCTCCTACTCCCTGCACAGCCTCCCACCACACCTCTGAAAGCACTCCAATCCCCCACTCACCTGAAAGCACTCCAGTCCCCCACTCACCTGCAAATGCCTTGGTCTCTCACATGTCGATGAGCACCCTGCTCCCCCGCATATCCATGGACGCGGTGGCCCGCGAATACTCCATCCGCTGCCCTTACTTCTTCTCCACCATCGTGCGCCAGCCTGCTGCGGGCGTGGCTGGCCATTCCCGTCAGCAGACGGTCAAGGTGGTGTTGCAGCAGCTGTCCGTTGTCGAGGGGGAAGCGCGCGCGCGCTCCCCCTTCAGCTGGATCGCTTCTCGCAGACCCAGTATCTATGCGCATGCACAGAGCGGTGCTCAGAGGCTACAGAACGTGCGTGCCAAGCTTCTGGCGAAGCTCTCGAGCACGCCTCCGAAAAAAGAGACAGACTCCGCGTACGGTACTCTTACCAGGTGGATCAGCAAGACATGCTCTACAATCAAAAGCCTCAACGAAGGCACACACAAAAGCCTTCATGTTGCCGAACGCTTCGATGGTGCTACCCGGGAGTGCATTTTGAGTGCCTGGGCTCTCTGGGACCCCATCTTCCATCTTGTTGGCGGTGGAAGATGGTACGCTATGGTATGTTCTTCGTCCATCTCCCTCCCCTCCCCTCCCTTTTACCGCCATTGTAAACTCATCCTGTGTCACTAGTATGCTGCCAATAACGTGGTAAGCCCGATCGCCTCGCATATGACCCATCACCCTATAGATAGGAGAAGATCTGTTTACAGTTGCTGATTTCGATCGCGTGAGCATGAAGCTGTATGGCCACCCGTTCTCTGTAGACGCAGGTCGGTCTGCTCTAGTCGTACGTCGTGTGCTGGAAGACCATAACATGATCGTTGACGCAGTCTCTCATGATGAGTGTATGCCAATACTGCCTTCTCTCTCACATACGTCATAACCCCTGTGTAGTGGAAGCGCATCTGACTGAGGACGTGCTGGGTCTGGTAGTGAACCATGGCACAACCATGTTTGCTATTGTGCGTGGTCCCACTGAAGGAATAACCCTTCCTGTCAACGAAGAAAGGCATTGGTGGGATGCAAACTCAGTGCATGTACGACCAAAATACATTGGCATCGACGATCAGGTAGCTACTGCTGTTGCATGCCCTTGACAGATGTACTAACCACTGCTGCTACAGTTGGTCACGTATTTTAAAAAAGGAAAATCGTCGGCACGACATATTCTTGTGGTGAGAGCTACGTCAAGCACAGTGCTGCGTGGCGACACAGCTGGCATGTTCGATCCCCACAGTCAGGAAAAGATATTCGACGAGCATGCACACAAGGTGGCACCGTCACGGCACCCGGTGTATGGATCGGTGGGATCCCGCGGATCACAGCAGCGATCACCATTACCATCAGAGTGGCAGGCACCCAGTAGTGCAGGTGCAAGCATCAGTGCTATGCCTGCCCGTGCATGGACCACCGACGATATGGGTGGCCAGACAATCACCACGACCCACCAGTTCTACGCGAAGTGTGCTCTGTTTGCACGCATATTCTTTACCATATACGACATGCCATACGTCTTTCATATGCAATGCGACCGGCTTACGAAAATGAAACACGCGGTGGCATTTAGCCTATTGAAGAGTATTGTGCGGGAAGTCGATGCGTTTGTGAAGCGATATCGTGCACGGATGGATCTGTTGGAGAGATTGCCGAATGGCGAGGCAGCAAGCTCGCTCTACCCTTTCCTGCAGGATCTGCATGATACCGTGTTTGAATACTTAAGAACGAAGAAATATTCGGTTATATATAAGAATACGGTACTCAACTACGCAACCATCGACATGCTACGGCTCTTGCCTACGAAAGTGATGGGTCGTGTTTACCGGTCTTTGCTCATGGAGCAGCTGATCTTGGACACAAAGCGAACCGATCTGATGGTAAGTGTGCATATGTGCATGTTGTGTTGACACTGTGGTAGAACAGCATCGACAACCTGGTATGTTGTTGTCCGCGTGTCTATGTGTGTGTGTGCTGTTGGCTAACAAGTGTGTGTGCATGTTCGTGCACGACCAGATGGGCAAGCGTTCGCGTGCGGCAGTAGAGTTCGAAGAGCTGGTGCAGCAGAAACAGGTGTGTGCATTTTGCTGCCATTGTCCTTCTTCTGTGGTCAGCAACTCATTGCATACATACAGGGCGTGATGACAGCATCTAGCGTGCAGGCACTGCTTCAGAGGCACGCCATCCGCTTTTCAGCGTTCCTTGACTTCTCACGTATGTGCATGCATGCGCGCGTCTGTACACGCGACTGACTGTGTTTGCGACAGCCGATCTGATGGAGAAAGCCAGACATGCACGCGCAGTGATGGTGGTGTGCGAAAACAGAAGCACAGGCAAGAATGCCATCCACATGTTCCATCATCGCACGGCGCATCTGTTTCCGTCTGTGGACGGACGGCCAGACAAGAGCGGCGTGTGGTACCAGTTGCAGGGAAGCGTTCCTGTTGTTATGGTATGTGTGCGTGCGTGTGTGCGTGCGGATGCACGGCTTTTGCTCATGTGTAGAAAGGGGAAATCGCGGAGATCAGCAACGCCATCGCCTACTTCGCGATCGAACAGTGAGCTGCAGCTGCAGACGCGTGTGCAGCAAAGCGTCACAATCGCTGTAAGCAACAGACGTTTTGATCTTGCGCACAACAAAGCCATCAATTGCATCTCATTTCTTCTGTGCACACGCTTGTCTTGTCTTGTTTTGTCTGTTCTTCCCCTTCCCCTTCTCCCACACGACAGCGTGACTGTTCTTTTGCAGCCGCCATGACTACCGTCTGCGAGATGTAAGCGCGTGTCGCAAACAGCCGCCCGCCTGCTTACTCGCCTGCCTGCCTGTCTGTTGCAGCTGCCGTGTGTCGCTTTGCAAGTATGCGTGTCCCGCCTGTGCCCTCCGCTACTGCTCGCTTGCCTGTTTCCGCCACAACGTACACACCGCCTGTCATCCCGCTCGCCTGTCGCCGCTCACACACACAGCAACATGCCACCTGCTCAGAGCTATTCTACAAGGACCAGGTGCTCACCGAGGTCAACGCAACACAAGCGAACCCCCACGAGCGAGCAAAGATGTTGGCGCTGTTGCAAGCGCTCCAGCAGCAGCAGCAGCAGCAGCAAGATCATGAACACCATACCGGTACCTCTCTCTCTTCCCCCTCCCACTCACTCCACCGCCAGATGACGATGACACACTTTACAGTACATTCCACGATCTAGAGCTAGGTGTGCGACTCTGCTCTGTTCGTTCTCGCCGATCTGTGTCGCAGAAAACATGTCGTTTGATGACATATGGAGCCGTCTGAATGACAAAGAGCGTCAGCAATTCACAGCATTCATCGACGGCAACGATCCTCAGCAACTCACCTCCCTTCTCACACAGTTCTCCAAGCTTCCCTGGTGGCAGCGAGACCCGCCTGCCTCTGCTCTGGTGTGCGACCTAGATCCCATTGCCGACCACACCGCCACCGTCACCAACCATGCCATGGCTGCTGTTCCCAGCGTTCCCGACACCATCCCTCTGTTCAAACAGATAGCGTCGCAAAGACCACACAACGCCGTCTACCATACCATCCCCTCCTTCCTGTACCCTGCCTTCTTCGCACACCGCTTCCCCACCACTGATCCGTGTCCAGGCTTACCTACTGCTGCGTGTGGCGTATGTTTGATGGTGAAACCACTGAGTGCCGTGTTGATATGCGGGACATTGCATGGTCACTCTGTCCCTGGCTATGGTCCACACATGCCACCGCCTTCGCCTCTTCGATCGAATCCGTTGCTGCTGTCATGCACCATCTGCAACTACAGGTAGTCCTTCTTCCTCCTCTCTTCATTCTCCCACTCACCGCCCCTTCCTCCCAGCCACACTTGTTTGGAGAGCACCTGCTATCACTTGACCATCTCCTACACGACATACAGGCAATTCTGCGTGTTCCTGCTTGGATCCTCGCTGCGCTTGTCGACCTCCGCTCGCTGTTTTCCCCTCTCTCTCTTCGCAAATGCTTCCTCACGCACAAGAAGCTCGACTATCATCTCTCTCTGGTCTTTTCCAGCCAGCAGGATCCCACCTGGCATCAGATGCTGCAGAAAACACGCACAGACATCGATTGCAAACTGATCCAGATGAAAATGGAACGTGCTCATCCACCCTCACAGCCATCCACCCCACACATTGTTGTTCTCGAAGAGTGAGGCACAATGTCGCCACTTACGCCACCCTCACACATCACCACCCTCACACATCACCACACCACCCTCACTCCTCTTCCATCCACGCCACCCAGTGACATACACCACCATCCTTCAGCATGTAACGCATTTCAGAACAGTAAATGGTCCATTGCAACCGCATTGATGATAATGATTCTATTAGAAGCGAAACAATCTGTGTGCATACCCCCGCTATACTTTCACACGCTTTTCCGTGTCGTCTGCTTGTGCCTCTGCCTCAGTGCTGCCAGATACAGCTAGTGTGCTGGATGCGTCATCGCGCTTGCGTTTCACTAACTTTGTAATGTCGACCACAGGCCTGCTGTCTACATCGCTCTTCACCTCTGCACATACTTTCCCCGCCTCGTTCGCTTGCTCTGCCGCATGTGTTCCATTGCTTATGGAAGAACGCACATCGGCCACCTGGTCGTTACAGTCACATTTCAACAACAGTACGCACATACTTTCAGCTCAATCTCCTTCAGCAGCTCCTGCAGGTCAGCAACTTCCGCCTGCGTCTCTGCATCTGGGCTGTCGGCACGGGCATTCATGCGTTGTTGAAGCACGCGCACAGTCGTCTGCAACTCCACCAGCGCCTCATCAAACTTGCGACTGTACTCCAGTGCAAGTGCAAGTCGATAATGAATGTCGGCAAAGACCCGGTCGTCGTTTGGCAGCGTCGCTTTCAGATAGCGGATGGCTTCCCGATAATCTTCGATGGCGGTGTCGAAGTTTTCTACCAGTTATGACCATGTGTTTTGGTGCGACGTGTACCAGATTCCAGCGAAACATCTGCCAGCAGATTGTGGATGTGCCCCAGTTTCAGATTGAGTTCGGGTGTGGGCGATTGTCTGGAGAATATTACGCGTGCGAGATCCAACACCTCCCATGCAATGCCGAAATCGTCTTGCTGTGCATCTTCTGCCTCTTGCTCGTTATCGTCTTCTCCTTCTGCCTCCTCTCCCTCCTCCTCCTCTCCTTCATCATCCTCGTCGTCCTCTTCGTTTCCCTCCTCTTCGCCTGTCGCCTCTTGTACACTGGCTTTTCCCGCCTTGTTATCCACATCCGTATTCTCCTCCTCCTCCTCCTCCTCCTCTTCGTCTGACGCTTCATCTCCGCTAAGCTGAATAACTTTGGATACTACACCTTGTAGCTGCATTTAGCTTTCCCAAAGCAATAATAGGCTTACCCTCCGCATGTGCTGACGACGTTGCCGCCGTTGCTGCTTCAGCATCTTCGTTGTCAACAGCAGCGTCGCTTTCCGTGCTGGCTGGGAGCACTTGGCTCTGTTGAATCGCATAGGTCAACAATGCGTTTCCATACTTTATCAGCACTTCTCCAGCCTCTACTGAAAGTTCACCAAATATCTGGCCTCTACACGAGTAGGAGCATAAGCACCGGCTGTTCGGCGGCGGAGGGCGACGCTTACGTTAGACGCGACGCGTCTGCATACTTCTCCACCGCGGTGGCTAGTCGATTTGTTTTCATGGCTATTTCCGCTTCGGATACCAGAGCCGAGACATCTACGGCGGGAGAGCTGGTGGTTGTCTCGGTCATGGCTGAGCCTGAATACTGTCGCGAGAAAAGAAGTGCGCACGCTGGCAGGCGATTCGGCAATCACAGCCAGCAGCACCAAGAAGCTGCAGCAGAGAAGAGAAGCTTCGCCACACGCCGACGATCTACGTGACACGAGTCAAGAAAAGCCGCCCTCTTGGAAACGAAAAGAATTCTATGGTAATGCCTGGCGGCGATGGATGCGACAACAATCTTTCACATTTTGTGCTTGCAGACAACAACACTTTTTGCTTACAAACACATTTAGTTCTTGTAACCGCGGCTGGCACGGCGACCACGCGCTTGCTCGAATTTGCGTCCCTTGGCTCGGACATAAGGCTTGCTGTTGCTGTTGGGGACACCGGAGGCACCGAAATGCTTGACAGCCTCTCGTGTGTTTCTCTTGCCTCGCAGAAGCACGGTGTTGGCACCGGTAGGAGCCCGCAGCGCCAGCTGGTCAAAGGTCAGCGCTTCGCCGCCGTTCTTGATGATGCGGGCACGAGCGGTCTGTGTGAAACGGAGCGCGCACACGGACATCTTGGGCACTTCCAATAGACGTTCATCATTGGTGACGGTGCCAACAAGCACAGCGATCTTTCCGTCTTTGCCGTGCATGTACTTGGCCATACGCGAAAGCGACATCGGCGGACGATTAATGCGCGACATGAAAAGACGGCGCAACACAACGCGGTTGAATGAGGCGTCAGTGCGGCGAGCCAAAAATCGGTACAGCTAAGCACGGTGCAGGCATGCGTTAAACATCCGCACACACAACCCACCGCGCACGCATGCATGCACGCGCGCACGCACACTCACATACCTTCACCAGCAGGCGAAGATACACATCTTCGCTTTTCGGTGCCGTCCGGTTGCCGCGTCTGGCGTGTTGCTTCTTTTGGATGTCGATACCCTAATATGCCGCAACACCGAACAGTCAGCACATCATCTCGCAGCCACATGCCCAGCCCGTTGCATCCCAACATCCGGCAAAGACATCACATCCCAAAGGCAGCGTCTTGCTACGGAATGGCGGGCTGCGACGGGCACATACCATAGCGGAGGAGTCTGTCACTCGCCGAGCTCGGATGTGCGGAAGAGGGACTGCTGAAACGACGCGTTGGCGGCTGCGCTGCGACCACTCGCGACCTCACAAGATGTCCGCTTCCCGACACAACCCGGCCGTGTGTAAGATAATTTATTGCCGTGTCGCCGTCGTACGGTACTGGACGCCCTGCTCGTCGACATGGTACAGTAGCAGGATGCTGTCCAGCATGCTGTCTCGTATTGCCGTTTGCCGAGCGTCGTCCTCGCTCAGCGACGTGATCGCTTGCTTCACAACATCGGGACATGGCAGAAGATGTTGGTGGTCGGCCAGTTGAGCGAGCGAGTGCATTTGGAAATAGGCCAGCAGCAGTTGTGCAGCGCGCAATGGCTGCATTGCCTCGCACAATCCACGCACCATGGCTTCGTATATGAATATAGGCGGAGCCTGCTCCAGAGCAATCTGTCCTACGGATTCCACCAGCTTTTTGGACGCATCAAAGTGGGGATAGACAATGTGTTTCGAGGCGGAGTAGGTGGCGTAGCGGTGCAACGCATGCTCGGCTTGGTCGATCATACCGATAGACGCATAGTATTCGATTTCACGCGCGATGGATGTGTGCAGACAGGGCGTGCCGTCGTGTTGGAACAGTCTGACGGCATGCGTGTGCATCCACGCCGCTTGCAGTTTCTTTCCCGCGCGATACAGGAATGGTGCGCCGCGGACCACAAGCAGCGCGGGCAGTTCCGGCTCGGCATCGGTGCTAGCCACAAAATCGATCACGTCCACCAGGGCAGCCGTGTCCCTGCTGTCTACGCAGCACTGAATCAACGGACTCCACGCGCACACATAGTTGTGGTCCAGTATTTCCGTCTGCTTGAAGTATGGCCACAGTGTGTTGATCGCATACGTTCGCATCTCCGGATGCCGAGCACATATATCAAGCAGTCCAGCAACCAGTTGTGGATCTGGCTTGTTGCACAGAATCATGTGACTCCGCCATATATGCCGAATAGCGTGGAAAGCATCTACTGCAGCATACGCTTTCATCGCACCCACCACTCCCTCAGCCGTCCACCCCTTCTGCCCCTTAAAATAGTGTTCCCTTTCGACAGCTTGCAGCCACGCCCATGTCGCCTGCTTCTCATCGGGCGACAGCGCCTTCTCCTCCGCTACCGCGGCGTACACAGCTGCGATGATTGTAGGGGTGATGGTGTAGTCAAGAAACTGGTATTCACCCAAGCGCTGGCTGATCGCTTGGCGCTTTTCGAGAAATGGCGATGCGGATTCGCAAATACACTCGAGCAGCAGTTCGTATGTTCGTTCGTTTGGACACACCGCGTGGTCCAGCATGTCACTCTCAATCCCGTGCGTTGCTGGTAGCAGGAGGGCAAACTGCTGGTGCAGACGTGCCATCAATCGCACGAGCTCGATTTTGGCGTTGAACAAATGGCGCTTGAGATTGATGTTCGAGGTGTCGGGTGTGGTGTCCAAGAATGCCTGAGCACTCCGTGCCACGGTAAGCGCTGTCGCGCGGCGAGTGTTTGATTGTAATGCCAGTCGTAGTAGTGTGTTGTATGCAAGCAGCTGCGCCAGCTGCAGTGCCGCGTTATCTTCGTGAAGTCGGTCGTTGTGAGAACGACATATGCGGCACAGCACTAATCGCTCCGTGTTTACATGATCCCCCGCTTCTGCATACGCGGTTGTCAAGGCAATGCGCAGCTCTAAGGACATCACCATAGACGCATTTTTCATCAGCGTTTCTGCAAGTTTTGGATTTCCGCACAAAGCGATGGCAAACACCAAGCTTTCCTGGATGCGAAAGTGGCTGAACAGCTTTTGCGGCAGGCGTGCTCGGAACGCCTGCAACGTGTCCATGTCTCTACAATGACCCAGTGCCTAGAAGCGGTGAGGATGTAACACACAATGCTACACCCACCTTGAACAGCAAGCACCACACTTCCTTGCCGTGGGTGTCTAAAGCGATTTGAAAGTCGCTTATCATGTCTATGGCTTCTGCGAGTTGCTCGTGCGTACGTGTGTTTCGCGTAAAAATCAGGTGCTCTGTGCCGAGCAGAGAGCTGACATACGTGACCCATGTCTTCCTGCTGAGAACGATGCGGCGGTGTGCTTTCAGCTGCTCAAGGAGCAGCGGATTGCTGCACAGATGCACCAGCTTCTGAAACGTCGCCGTGTGCCGAGGCCGCCGCGCTGCCAGAGCAGGGTGTGCGAGCACCTGTCCCCAGACATTCTCTCCTGGCATGGTAAGACAGCTGTTGCCACCGCCGCGTGCGGGTTACCGTTCTTTGCGTTTCGCGCGCACACGAATTGCCAGCACAACGCCTCGAAGCGTGGCGGGGCAGACGCCGGAAGCAGCGATTTCTGTGGCAGCACAGCGCAGACTGAGCTGTAGTGTTTCATATGAAGTGCGCAAGCGGCAGACGATGTCTTTTGAAGACAATGGCTTGAAGCGATCATTTTTGGAAGGTTAATTACAGGAAGCTGGTCTGGACACCCGCCGCACGAGGCACACGCGTTCGCCGCTTTCGCTGCTGCCACCGACATTTGCCTTTGATGGGGCCACAAAGGCCTCTCTCTCGATACACCGGTGCTCCTTGAACAGCGACATCATGTCTGTGGACAAGTGCAGTAGTACTGCAGAAGCAGTGCAGAAGCAGTGCTCCTGTGTTACTGCTTGTTTGATACGGCGACAGAAGCAATCGTGTGCACACCTGCGTGTCACTTGATCGAGGAGACGTGGGGTGGCGATGGCTCTCTTTCTCGCTGTGGACTAATCAGTGCTGCCCACTGTCACACTATGCTACGTGTTGGCCTGCCCAAACAAACACCACAGGCATGATTGTATGGTGATGTGGGTGACGGTGATGGCTATCTGACGACACCTTGTTGGTTGCGCAAATGGATGCTACGAGCAATAGCATTCTACTCTATGTATGCATACAGCTATCCGCTGGCTGACACCGCCGACACACGCACTGCACACCCATCCGCACCAAGGGAGACAACGCCACAGGGTCAATCGAGCACCATGGTGTTCTCTGTGTGGGAAGCACCGCTGATCATTTCATCCACTGCCGCCATAAACACAGCACAGTGGGCGAGGGACGGCACATGGTGTGCCGCACTCTTCCATCCCGGAAGCACGCTTATATACGCGTCGCCGTATTCCTTCGATGCCATGATGTTCCGATACGACCATTGCAGCTTGGGCAGCAAAAACCGCAGGATAAAGTCGTTTTGGTTGTGGTACACGTCGTCAGCCACGATGGTGGTGTGGTGCTTGGCAGCAGACGGCTGCTGTTTGCGGGGGGTGAGGAAGTGGAGCCAGCCGTCGTGTGTCTGATCCAGATGGTTCACCAGTACCACCGCGTCCAATACTGTAAAATACGTCATCCTCCGTATCATCTTCATGACACGCAGGCAGCTCTTTCCCCTAAGTGTTACGCTGCTGAACAGTGTCGTTGCCAGACGAAAATGTTTGCCGATGGTGGCGTCATCATTCATGGCCATGTACGTGGTTCTGGCTGTTGCGTAGTCGTGGTACGAGGGAAAGCCATTCAGCGACGATGCTTCCCAGGATGTCACGCCGCGCCTTGTCAAGAGCGACATCAGGTTCTCCAGATTCTCGCTGAGCTTCGTGAGATCACGGTTGGTCCTCCGATGGTGGAAAAGCTCGACGCTGAGTCGCACCAAGTTGTCGGGCGAGGGGTAGGGAAGAACACTCGCCCTGAGCAGCCACAGGAACGCGTAGAAGTCCGAGTGGCCCAGGAAATGGCGGAAGATGAAGCGGGTGTAGGCATAGCTGGGCTGGAGGAATGCTGCCATGCTGGATGCGTATGAATGCGCGCCATTGGCATGGAAGAGGCTGTGCCCGTGTATTCCTTGGTAGCGCGCCGCATAGGTATGATACTGGATGGCGAAATAGATCAACACATCTTCCCACACAGCCGGCGATAGCTTCAGCCATAGCAGTGTGGTGACGGGGCTGTCCGGTGTCGCGGCGTGAGGTCCACGCACGTGCGTGGTAAGATCACCATCGAAGCCAGGATCGATGTAGAGACGCAGAAGGCGTTGAATATTGTCAAGAACAACACGGTTACTGCTCACTCCACGCATATAGGTCAGGTCGGCATAGCAATGCGGATGCCACACATCCTGGCCGTCAGCATCCTTCACATATATGCCGGTCAGGGTGTGGGAACCGGATACTTTGTGCAGCGCGGTGTGCAGGATCGCACTGATCCTGCTGTTCATGGTAGGCGTGTACGCTTCGTGCAGGATATCGGCCACAGCAACAGCATCCTCATGGGGCAGGGCAGCGGTGGTGGCGAGACGCGGCCTCTTGCGGGGCAGGCCGTGGATGGAGGCATGGTGCAGCGTGCGCTTGTGTGTGGGTGTGGCAATGGTGAGCAGAAGGCCGTGCACCAGAAGAAGCACACAGACAAGGCGCATAGCAGCACACAGCCACGCACAGCCACACGCAGCCACACGCAGCCACACGCAGCGGCAGAAAGAAGGCAAACACCACACGCGCCGCCTCTTCACACGCCACGCCTCCTCACACGTGTGTGTGGACAGCGCATGGTCACGTGGGCGTCCACAGCCACTCCTCCACAGCCAGCATGCTGCCGCTCCACACACACGCTGCCTTTCTGAACCAGTTGCCTCCAGTCCAGCCCGCGTGGAAAGAGCGAGGATGCTTTATCAATGTCTACAGACGGTGGGGGGGACACGGAAGTGGCTACAGGGAGCACCAAGGCTAGTGGTGGAAGAGTCGCAGCGTGGTGTGACACAGCACCATGTGGTAGCCGTTAGCGGTGTCGATCACCGCCTGGTCCAGCACACTTCCGCTTGGGGCAGCAATGTAGCAGGCGCCTGATTGCTTGGCGCGATGGATGTTGTCGCTGAACGGGAAGAAGGCATCTGAAGCAACGGACACCCCGCTCAGCGCGGCGAGATGCCTGTCACGCTCTGCCTGAGACAGCGGCGGTGGCAATACGCTGAAACACGCCTCCCACGCCTCACGCTCAGCACCCTAGCGTTGCGTCGTAGGACAGTTCAGTTGCAGGACAGTGGTGCGACACTACCTCGCCAATCTTGTCCAGCACGTACAGATCGATGGCGTTGGATTTGTCCGCTCGTTTCACATCCTGCATGCGTTCTAGCCAACAGCGTGCCACACAGCCGCCCTGCTACCCTGCCCACCCTGCCCACCTTGTTGAACTGGAAGGCGCACACTTCCGGGTGATGACGAAGCCACCAGTTGTCCACCTTGTCTCCCGCGAGGCGCGTGCAGTGGATGCGAGACTGCTGGCCAGCCCCCAGTCCAACAACCTGATCCATCGTCAGCGCATGGCGACACTCGGCAGCGCGTGACAATGGAATATACCATGCCGTTCTTCGCGTAGCACACAGAGTTGGACTGCGTGTATTTAAGCGCAATGGTAGCTACAATCAGATCACGCACAGCTGACTCGGGCAGCTACGAGATGCGATGCGATGCGATGCGATGCGATGCATAGCGGATCACCTCACCGGACAGACATAGACACGTACATTTTTGTTTTCACTGACGACATGTGCAAACAGGCTCGCGTCAATGGTCGCATTGTTTCGCTTCTGGCGCATGGACAGACCATACACTTGCCGTGTCTCAAACTCCGCTGGTTCGTACGACGGATCCATCTAATCAACGAAGCGCTCGTTCATCGGCCGCTCAGTGCAAACACGACCAACCTGTAGCACCGTATACTTGCCACCCTTCTTCTTCTGCAGTAGTGCTAGTGCTGCCGGCTCGTACCCGGGCGCAATGATGCCATCTGAAACCTGGCGGGTCAGACACGCGCTCCCCTGGGATGACGGTACCTCGCGTGAAATCAGCTTTGCTGTAGCGACATCACACACATCGCTCAACGCAATCCAGTCGCCAAACGAGGACATTCGATCGGCACCTTGCGGAGGTGAGTGTGTGTGTCGGGGGTGCTACTTGACGTGTGTACCGCGAGCACGAGCATAGGCACATGCCAATGGTGTCAGCTGGTCATCCCCAACCATGTACACCTGTCTCTCCAGATCCGAAAGCGGCACGCCAACAGCAGCACCCGCAGGCGACACGTGCTTGAAAGAGGCAGCCGCGGGCAGGCCAAGCGCTTGCTTCAGCTCTTTCACAAGCGGCCAGCCGTTCAGTGCATCCAGCAGGTTGATGTAGCCTGGCGAACCGGCAAGCACTGTGTCGCAGTGGTTAGCAGGAAGCGGGAGGGGGCGGGCCTGTTTCTCACCAGTAAAGGGTAAGTTTCCGTCGCGCACATACACCTCCGCAGGGTTCTGGTGGGGATTGGCACCGTAGCGAAGCGTCAACTGCGCTGTGCCGGCTGCATACTGCTGACGGAAGTAAAGTGAGATGGCCTCATCATATTCGGAAGTGCGATTGAATGCCTAGCAGGAGATGGAAATGTGAGACGGGGGCGGGGAGGATAGGACGAGCGTGCACCTTAAGCGCATATGCTTGTCGCATGTGTGCTGGGATCTGTCTTCGTTGGTCATTCGATGCGGCGAGGGCATCGACAAAGCCCTGGTAATCGGAAGGATCACACAGGATCGTCACACGCTCGTGGTTCTTGGCAGCAGCACGCAGCAGTGTCACACCACCAATGTCGACTTCCTCCACAGCTTCGGCCACGGTCACACCGCTTCTGCGCACCGTTTCCTGGAACGGATACAGATTGCACACAACGAAATCGATTTTCTCGATTGCTTGGGCAAGTAGATCGGCATTGTCGGACGCAGTGTCTCTGGCGAGAATGCCTGTGCCGTGTTCAATGCATGCGCACGAGGAAGTAGCTTGCCTCCGTGCACGGCAGGGTGCAGCGTCTTCACACGTCCGCCCAGCATTTCCGGAGCCTTTGTGAGCGCAGACACATCCCTGGGGACCGATGGGTGAGCGAAGAGGGAGGCAAAGCGCACATGACTGCAAGACCCGCTTCACGCAGCATCTTCGCTGTGCCACCCGATGCCACCAGCTTGACGTCCATGGCCACTAGGCGTGTGGCCAACTGGAGAAGACCAGCCTTCTCGTAGACGGACAGCAGTGCTGGCGCGTGGACGTGTGGGCGTGTGGACGTGTGGGTGTGGAAATGTACCATATTGCGGAGCCACAGCATTCATCGTGGGCGTTGTTGTGTTTTTGCTTGTGACTGCTGATGGTGAAGTGGCAGGGAGGGAGAGCGCACGCTGTTGCTGTTCCTTCTTCTTCGTGTTGAAAGCGGGTTTGCAGTCGGCAGACGAGGCGATGTCGCTGTTGGTGCAGCCGTGCTTCGTGTTTGTGTGCAGACGATTGCTTTTCTGTGACACAGTCTGCAGTGTTGGCATATCATCGGTTTTAAATGAACCACCAGAATAAACCAGGTTTGTTCCGGTTTATTCTGGCAATACTAGCGCTGTTCGTTCTCCACACACACACGCTCTCACCGCCCACGCGTGGAAGGAAACAGCGCTGCTGCTGCGGTGGTTAAACCGTGTTCTCTGTCTGCTCCACACACAAACACACGAACACACACCATCCGCCGCTGCGTCTTCCCCTGCTACACGCAAAAAACACGTGGCACGCCTCCACACACTTTCACCGCCCCGCCTGCGCCTGTGGACGGCGACCAAACACCTGCCTTCATGTTCGCACCGCCGCATTTCTCATTCGATGGCACGCCCCGCGACCGCATCGCCACTCACTGCTGGGTCTGTCTCGCTGATCTGATCTGCGCCGTGCTGCTTCTTCTGCCTGCCCTGGTGCGTTACTGTCAGACGCGTATGCGCGTCTACATCCTGATCCTTCTTATTCTTCTAGGTAACCGTCCTGCTTCCCGCCATGCATCCGCACTCACCCCTCCCTCCTCCTCCTCCGTGTAGTGCAGGCGGGTGCTGATCTTCGTCTCTTATTCTTGGACGAGGTGCTGTATGACTCTTTCCTTCCTCTTTTCTTCACCTTTCACTGTCTGATCCTGGCGAATCTGCTGCAATTGCTGGTCGTGCTTCATCTGTTCAACATGTGGCTGCGGACAATGACCACTACCACGGATCCCGTGCCTGCACAGCTGGGCACCTACTTGTACGTGCCGCTCCTCCTCCTCATCTTTGTCTATACCATGCTGGTTGGCTTCTGCATGTTTGGCGGTGCTTCGTTGGGGTGGATGGCGATCACCGCACTGTGTATGCTGGTCATCTGCACCCTCCTGCAGCTTGCATTGATGCTGCGCACTTGGTCAAGCGCCACCAGCACCGCCACTGCCCTGCATGCGAGGAAACGCAACCAGCTCACGTATCTGCTTGCCATGCTGGTGCTGTGCTGTCTGTGGCCATTGACCATCATGGCATGGATCAACGACACTCAGGTGTACTTCGTCACCTTCCTGTCGGGTCCGTGGTATCTCATGGCCCTGTGGAGAAACGCCTTTGTCGACTGTGGCTATCTGCCCAAGCGCATCTACGCGCGAACCACATCCTCGGAACACTAGCCGCTGTCTGGGTGGCATCGCCGCGAGAAACGAGGCATCGGCCATACGGCATGCATCAGTGATGCGGCATACACCCGTGACGCGGCATACACCAGTGACGCGGCATACACGTGTGGCTGAAATACAGTCTTTACTTCCTGCATCAATGCACTGTGCAAAGCCAGTGTTGACTGCGCATTGACTGTCCAGCATTTCCATACGTTTTCGGGGTGTGGGGAGAGAAAGGCGGGATGCACAGCGCACCAAGACTAAAATGCATTTTTGCAAAGAAATGGGCACGCGACAACCTTTTTTTTTGCTTCACACCGCTTAAGCAACGCGGTCCGACACAATGCACATCTGCTCTATAATCACGTTTTTGGTTGGTGCTATGGCTGCAGTGGTTGCTGTTGAGACAGTACACGTACCACACAAATACGCCAGCACCCGTTCCCCTGCTTCCCCTCTCTCCGGCCAGGAGCGCAGATCGAGAATAGAAAGAAACCCGTTTGGTCACCCCAGCGACCTGATCGACATCCCGAATGGCCCGTTGGCACCAGAGGCTGCAGAACGGATTGTACATACGAGTCTAAGGTTGAGGGACCTCAATATGCATACGAAGCCTAAGAATTATTTATTCGAACTGCTCAAACTACTCGTAGTCCTCAATCGCCAAAAGGAATACTTCATCAACGCTCACTGTCACGAAGGTGCCATGAGAGCAGCCTACAGACTCTTCGATCTCTACCTCAACACTGTTCAGAAAAAACCAATCCACATGCGTCTAGACTGTCCGCAAGAAATGTTGGACGAATACCTGAAGCTCATCACCTTTCTGCTAGAGACAAAAGGAACGCTTTTGGACATCCCCGACCTTGTTCCTGCACTCTACGAGCTGCTGGCCGTGGATCCGTTTCTGTATGTGATCGACTATCCTTCGCTCAGCGAACCGTTCAGGATACTGCTGAACTTTGTCAGCAATCAGCGTCACTGTCTCACACCAGTGTCGCACCTAAGTGAACAGTTTATGCTATGCTTAGGAAAGAGTCGTGCGCTTATGAAAGAAGAGACTGAAAGGATAAAGCGGCTAAAGGGGCTACTGGAATAGAAGTAGCGCTGACGGAAGCAAAGACAAGGGGTGGGATAGTGAGCCTTCATTCCTGGTGCGTGTGCAAATACAATAGGCTGCACGTCGGCCTTACCGCCTGAATCGAAGGCGTGGCATGCATGGTTCTGCATACACAAGCACGCACACACCTGCACACATTCTCTTTTTGAACGCGCCATGCGCTACACTCGCACACGCACGGCGTGACTGCGAACGCGTTGCCAGCCGCCTGCCGCAGCACCGTGCGCGATGGTGAGCCGCAGCCGCAGCCGCGCACGCGCACGCTGACCGCCGCGGCAGACAGACAGAAAGCGGCTGCGTTCGCGCGAAAGAAGCGGCGTTGCGTCGCCGACCCTGTCGACAATCCCGCCAAGCAGCCCTCCGCCCGAGTTTGATTTCCTCGACGACGGGGTGGACGACGGGCTGGACGACGGAGTGGACGACGGAGTGGACGACGGGCTGAGCGACGAACCTGACGCGTACGACGCTCTCCCACCCGCTGCCGGAAGCGACGATGGCGAGGATCTGTTTGGTCCCGACATGGAAAAGTAGGTTGCACACACGCGTACACGCATATATGCATGTATGCATCTGCACACACTCACACACACGATGCAGAGACTATGAAGCCAACCAGGCGTTGGACGTGTACGACGAGGACAACGTCGACGACACCGCCTACGACGCAATCGACATGGGTGCCAGACGACGGGCAGAAGCGCGTATGGCGCGGCGTGACCGGCAGGAGGCACACCTGCTAGGCAAGGTGCCAGCCGCCTTCATCGACGATGGTAGTGTACTCGGTGGTGGGT
>QZWT01000249.1:0-18187 GCA_004114315.1 Cochlonema odontosperma | reverse complement strand
CCTTCCCCGCTTGCCGGCACGTCTCCCGCTTCCACCACAATTGCGCTGTCGAAGAGCGGCAAGCCATTTCGGGATCGGGGCCTGATCTTCAGGAAGTCCCCTTACCCTTGCGCCTTGGATAAATGCGACACAGGAGAGACTTTGAAACCGCGTTCATCCATGGTACACGCGTCTGCTCACCCTCCTCCCTCCCTCCCTCCCTCCCTCCCACATCCTAAACCACGGCACAGACTTTAAAGGATATTCCTCGCCTAGTAGATATGGTCAAATCGGGTGACACAAAACTGCAAATTGACGCTATGACCAAATTCCGAACCTTGCTTTCAAAGGAGCGCAGTCCGCCTATCGACGAGGTCATCGGATCTGGTGTTGTGCCTAAATTCGTTGAATTCCTTCGCTCTGACAGCGCCATCCTTCAAGTAAGGCGTGGGCGACCACTGACACTCTGATCTCAGCACCCGCTTCTTCCTCCTCCTCCTTCCTCCCCCCTCCCCCCCTCCTCCCTCTACCCATCCGTGTCTCACGCTCATCCCGCTAGTTCGAGGCTGCCTGGGCACTTACCAACATTGCCGCTGGAACCACAAGCGAGCAAACACAGGTGGTCATCGAATGCGGTGCTGTGCCCATCTTTGTCGAACTACTCGACAGCACAGTGCTGAACGTGCAGGAACAAGCGGTCTGGGCGCTGGGAAACATCGCCGGTGACAGTTCCCGGTGTCGTGACATGGTATTGTCGCATGGTGCGCTAGAACCTCTGCTTCGCATTCTCGGAAAAACAAAAAGCATTACTATGCTGCGCAGCGGTACATGGACCCTTTCCAACTTCTGTCGGCGAGACAAACCCGAACCTGCCTGGCCCCAAACCAGCCAGTATCCAGCACCCTTGTCGTCGCCGTCGTCGTCTTCCATCCAAAGAACAAATGAAGGCCAAATCTCTCAATCACTTAAAGTGCTGGCACAGCTAATCAACCTGACCGACGATGAAGTGCTCACCGACACCTGCTGGGCCATCTCCTTTCTCTCTGACGGCTCTAACGACAAAATCCAAGCGGTGATCGAGTCCGGGCTGTGCCGTCGACTGGTCGAGCTGCTAATGTATCCCAACATGTCTGTGCAAACACCGGCACTCCGATCAGTTGGTAATATTCTTACCGGCGATGATGTGCACACGCAGGTATGTGCAACCGGGTTGTTATATGCAAACGGCTCCCGCTCACGCTCACGCTCACACTCACACTTTTCCAGGTGATGATAAACTGTGGAGTGCTGCCCGCGCTTCGATCTCTGCTTACAGGAACACGAGAAGAACTGATCAAGGAAACCTGCTGGGCCATCGCGAACATCACAGCCGGTAGCTGTATCCAAGTCCAGGCGGTTTTCGATGCCAAATTAATTCCTCTGCTGGTCCGTGCCATGGCAAAAAAGGACATGAAGATCAAGAAAGAAGCGTGTTGGGCTATCTCGAACGCCACGTCGCACGGGCTATCGCATCCTGACCAAATCAACCATCTTGTTTCGCACAGCTGCATCGCTGCTCTCGCTCAGCTTCTGGACGTGTTGGACGAGGACGTGCTGATGGTCGCGCTAGACGGCCTGGAGAACATCCTGCGCGTGGGCTCCATCCCTGACCAGGACGGCAACAGAGGCGTGAATAAGTACGCCGTGCTAATGGCCGACGAGGGCTGCATGGACAAGCTGCTTGCTCTCGAAATCCATCACGACATGAAGCTTCAACTGAAAGTATTGGGCCTGATCGAGCGGTTCTTCTCCGGGGTGGTCGGGCTTTCACGCGTCCCGCCTTCCTCTGTCACTCAGTTAGTCTAGCCATAGCTGCTGCATGTACTTGGGCGTCCAGCGGTGAACACCGCCCTGGATTTGCCCTCTGTAAGTCTCTATCCGGTGGAATATGTAGCAATTGTGCTTTACGCTTAAGCGACAAGAAAAAATCGCGTGTACGCGCACACAACTGTATGTATGTTTGCTTGTGCTTGGCAAATCCTCGCTATCGGTCCCTTCGCCACTCTGAAATAGTCTGCTGGTTGCTGGTTGCTGGTTGCTGGCTGCTGGCTGCTGGCTGCTGGCTGCTGGCTGTTAGTTGGGAAAATGTATAGCATGGAGTCAAGGATAGTCCTCCAGCTCTTTCTATTAAGCACGCGCAGAATAGATGTGCATTTCAGCGTTGTCGACAAGTGTATGCAGTGGTGTTCAGGACGGACAGTGTTACACAGCAGTTGGCATGCCAAAGAACACTTGTTTCGATAACTTTGTGCTTGGACACGCACAGCATGCGCTCCAGTCACTGCCAAACGAAACGGAACATCAGCGCATGATTAAACCATCCTTGTGCGGACACGCGTACATCATATTAGTAATCGATATGTCGAGTTACAAAGCAAGCATTTTCCTAGAGAACTTTTTACCCTTTTGGACCCCAACCCCAGTCCATGAACAAGTTGGTGCTGCGCATTGTTCCCCGGGCTTTCGTCTTTAAGTAGGAGCTGACGGTGCCCACCCCGTCCACCATGCCACCCACCACCGTGCCAACGCTAGCAACCGAGCCTGGTCGGTTGGATAACGGCAGCTCGTTCAGCTGTCTACTATGCTTGCTGGAAACACGTGGTGTTTCGGCCAGTTGAGCAAAGGTGGCGGCGCTGTACACATCGCGTGCGTGTCGCAGTTCTGCAACAATCTTTGTTCGTCCGTAAATGAGACCAGTCTCGCCCACAGCATACATACCTTTTCGTGGAAAGCAATTTCGTTGTCCAACATGCTGACAGCAGCATCCCGGAAATCACGCACCTTCTCGTCATGGTACCGATCCACTTCCGCGAGCGTCACATTGAACACCGTTTCGCATCGGGATTTCATTTCCTCTGCATCATACCCCTGTTTGCGATATCAATATGCTGGCTGGATACAAACGGTGTACATCGTCAGTGTTGTCGTTGTTGTTGTTGCTATTGTAGTCTGCGTGAACGCTGCAGTTACTAGCATTGTCAGCACCGTGCCCCGTGCTCTTGACGCCCGGGTTCTCCCGCTCGTCAATGTCCGTTGTGATCTCTTTGTATTTTTTGTGTGCACCAATATGCATGTCGGTTAAATGCGCCTGAGCAGCAGAAGTGCCGACATAGTCTCTGATGTTTTCAAGCCACGGAGAGAGTCCTTGTTCGATCTAGTACGGATGGCCGTTGGTAAATATGTTCACCCGACTCTCTACACACACACACACACACACAGCCATACATAGTCGTTATAGCTGTCAGCAATGGTCTGCATACTGTCAGAAGTTGATTGCAGCGCTTTCGTTAAGCTCAGACAGTCTGTAACGTGTGTTAAGCAGATGCCAATCTCTAGCATCACCGCTCGGAGCCTACTTCGACAGTTGTCTCGCCAACACCATACACCTTCCTCGGTCACACACTCGAAGTTCTCGTCCACGGATCCAGAGATCAGGCGCAGCAATCCAAATGAGAACTTCCGGTAATGGTTCTTTGTTTCTATGGCAGTGCATGAGCGTGGCGGTTGCGTGGGCAGACGGATGCGCCAAACCTCGCAGGTGATCTCGATAGCCCTGTGCTCCTTCCAGAAGCGATGGCAGATAGCGGTCTATGGATCGTGTGTGTTCGTAGAAGTGATGCATTGTTTCCAGATCACTTGCACGCGTCAGCCTTCCGTACCGCTGGTGCAGGGCTTACCCGTCCTCCTCGACATTAAACTCGGGGTGATACACATGCTGGAAGAAATGGTGATTGACGACGCGGTCTTGGGCAAACTCGCGCTCACGCCGTTTCCACTCGGTGTCATCGTCACAGCTCAGGAAATGGGTCAACAGGTCGGAATAGCGAACGACAGGATGTCTCGCTAGCCGGTTCAGAAAGCGCTCGAGAGCACAACGGCGCTTCTCGACAAAGTCCTCGTTGAAGCGTCCTTCGGGTGTGAGACTGGTTGTGGCAGTGCGTGTGCTCACCAGAAAACTGTTTCTCAGGCAGTGGGGGGATGATGAGCGCAGCGAATTTGACAGCGAGATGCTGGTGCAACCAATGGAACTGACTGTATCGTCGCTCAACTGTGGTGGAAACGTTATTGGGAAACTGTCCAGGCGGGTGGTGAGTGTGTGGAGACGCAGGGGCACAGGGGCACAGTTGTTCTCACAGCCAACCTGCGTACCTCGGATGTTACATAGTACACGGTGAACTCTTGCATGCCAGCCATTTTAGCCCTGCGTTCTGGGTCATGCACGCGCACCACAAACTCAGGCGCCTTGGGTCGCCAGCTCGGCCCACTCTGCACAGCGCGGTGAGAATGTGGCATGGTCCCTCGCAATGTATCGTCACCTGGATGTAATGCTTATCCGACTCGGGAACACCATCTTCTTCGCTTGCAGCAGCAGCGGCAGTGTCAGTGCCGACGGCCGAAGATGCATCATGAGCGACGGCAGCTGTTTCCAGCTTGCTACCGGATATGATAAACTCTTCCACACCCGATGTCACATAGGAGCTGAATCTGTTGAGCTGACGGCGAGAGTGACGGTTGTTAGCATTTCCCAGGGTGGAGATGGCCAGGGACGAGCGAGAAGGTGTGCCAGGCGGTGGCGGAGGGAAAGTGCCGTGTCGAACAAGCAGAGAGGCAGGAGGAGAAGGAGGAGTGCTCCACGTCTTGTCGTTCGCACCATTCTAATGGATATTCCAGCGGAGACCATGATGTTGCCATGCTTTACCGTTACATAGGCACGCGGCACAAGCCCACGCACACCATCGTGCTCAGCTAACCACCATCCATCTGCCACATCCTCGCTCACGATAATCAGCACGTCTCCTTCAGCAAACGACAGCTCCCGGTACTCCTCCATGCCGTTGAACCCGTACAACGCCCGCACCGTTCGCACGTCTTCTTCATTCTCCGGTGCTCCTTCCACCGCTGGCTCGTTGATCGCCGCTTGGCTGGCCATTTGATCGCTGCCTTCCATCGTGTGGAATGTCGGTGCGTGGAGTGGTCGTGCACGTGACGCAGCGAAGTCCGCCGTGCCATAATGCAGGCCACCACCGCCAGCGCGCCGTCACTGTCGCCATCGCCATCGCTGCAACGCCTTGCGCCTTTTCTGCGGAAGGCCGAGTATGTGGAAGGCGCTGCTTGTGTGCAGCTGGTCAAAGACGTGCTTGCTGCGCCTGGCGTGTATGGCTTTGCTGAGCTGCTGCGTTGTCCCAGCATTCGCGCAGTACTCCATCCTATGTTCGCTCGTACCGCCTCACATCAGAACGCTAGTTGGCTGCACACGAAGCGTATGCGCCTTACCATCAGCTGCTAGAAGTCTTCTCCTACGGCACATACACAGACTATCACGGTACAGCTGCTGTGACGCAATTCTCAGCCACGCTCACGCACAAAGAGAAACGCGCTACGCTGCCAACACTCGAGCCTCAGCAGCTCTTCAAGTTGAAGCAGTTGAGTTTGGTCTCACTCTCGTGGGGGAAGCTGGTGTGTACTACAATGCTCTTCAGTCGAGACACTGAACAACCGCGTAGCTGCTTGCGTATGACGACGTGATGTATACGTTGCATCTTGCGGAGATCTATGATCTGGAAGATGTGGTGATTGAGGCTATAGCCGCTGGTCTGTTAAGCGCTATGCTTGATCAGAAACAACGGCGGATCATGATAGCCAGCACGGCTGGTCGTGATCCGCTTCCGGGACAAACGTCCCAGCTCCACGCCCTGTTCGCCAGCTGGTACGTGCTGTGCTTTTAGTGCTTGCCGACGGTGTGGCAGGTTAGCCTCGACGGAACGTGTGGTTGCCACAATCGACCACCGTGTTGCGCATATACACACCACAGTTGCCGCCACGTCTGTGCGTGATCTGGAATTCCAGACAAAACACCATGAACTGAAGCGACTCTTGGAATTGCATGACACTGCGACGCCTTCTATACTGCATCATCTGCATTCCAACCATGCAAAGCAATCTTACGCCGACGACGATTTTATCGGGAGACGTGGCAAGAGGTACTTGTCTGTGTGGGTGTGCGTGAGAAAGCGGGGCTGACGGGTCGCCGTGTGTTTTTTGCTTTGTCCTGGATAGAAACCGATCGAGAGGACATCGCGGTGACGTGGTATAAATAAAAGTGTGATTACAATGTCGGGTATGCGTGCTATTGCCGCAGCTGAGAGGCAAATCCTCGCAGCTGCTCTCGCATCACTTCCAGTTGTTGGAAGATCATTTCCTTTCTGTCGGCGTCCATTTCCTTTAGTACAGACGGACTCATTCCTGGATCCAACTCCACCATCTCGTCACCCAACAAGGGAAACATGACCATAGCAGTGTTCTTCTTGACAGTGTCACGACGGAATGTATACCGCTTCATCTTCATTAGGCTGCCAGCGACGTTTGGTGTCTGCGGCAGGTTCTGCATGATCAACGGGGTGTCATCCGCATCATCTGTCTTTTGTCGGCGGTCTTGGTGTGCTACCTCTTTGAGTTAGCAGGCATACGTTTGCAAAGCAAGTACACGACAGTGCCGGTGCCGCTGGACTCCGTTGACTGTTCTCTTTGTCGGTGTTGGTGTGAGCACGCTTGCGACTTTGATAGGCAATGGACGGAGACTCGATCGTTTGCCTGTGCGACGTGTGTGACTGCACCGACTGAAGACCCGTTTCATCGGGATTGTCGTGTGCTTCGATAAACGCTTTCAGCGAAAGCGTGCGCACCTCCAGCGGCAGTTTGGCGATCTCCATTTCACACGCCGACAAATACGACTGCACCAGCGACTCGGTCAGCGCGTCAAGCCCCTGCAGGCGCTCTTCCACTTCAACAGACACAGGCTCAGCAGGCGACGACGCAAGCGTGCCTACATTCGCGATGGATGCGCGCAACCAAGAACGGCTGGGAAGAGGCGTCTTCCATGCTAGCAGCCACCGCCTGTTTCGTTCTACTGCAGATGCGCGCTCGTGCCGATGTTGCTGGTTTGGTGGAAGCATCGGCTAGCGCAGGCTTAGCAACAGCGCGAGCACGGCGTTTCGGCGGCATTTGCACGCGTCAACAACTCCACGCACGTGACGCTGTTGTTGGAGGCACGCGACATGAATTGGACGGGCGGCAGACGGTAAATGAGCGTGGCACGCTGATTTCACAGGCATTGTCCAGCCACGCGATAAAGGGAAAAGCGCAGGTTCAGAAACAAAGAGACTACTTTGGGAAGCGGAAGCTGGCGCAGTTGCCTGTGGAAGTATGTGGAACTGCTGCGACATATCCTGTTGGTGTTCTGCCGCCGCTCAAGTTGGTACCAGAAGCCGTGGGTAGACCAGCGACATCCTTGCACCGCTGACGGGGAAGGTGCAGGTAGTGGAATGCGTCCGCCACACACAACACTAGCACAACGGGTTGTGGGTATGTGCTGCAGACGTTTCCGCAGACGCGATGCCCTTCATATGCATAGCATTCATGCACGAATACCAATCTGGAAACACGCCTGTGCATGCTCACCACTCTGAACATGACCCCGTGTGCGAGCTAAGTGAGTGCGCGTCTAGCAGTCTGTCAGACATGGAGCTGGATACTGCGTCGTACACTGTTCGTGGTGGTGTACGCATTGCACACGAAACGCTGTGTAGACCAGTGCTTCGATCGAGGAAACGGCGGAGGAGGAGGAAGCGGACCAAGAGGAAAGCGAGCTGGAACAAGGTAACGAGCGTGTGTCAATGTGTGCCACTAGTACAATACGTTCTTGCAGTGGCATCGGTGGCTTCAGCGAGCACTGCATTCCCCAGCATGCCATCCTTTACAAGCGTACGTCTCTTCCTGTCTTCATGGACAGGCATTCTGCTCATCGTGAAAGTCATCGGCATCGTAGCCAAAACCACATCACACAGCTAGTCCATAAACATTCACCACTGCATAAAACGATTTTGCTTCGTATTTGTATGTCTGCACACCTTGGCGCCGTTATTAGCACGTGCGGCAGCACTGGCTCGCGATTACCGTCAGTGACCGCATCCCAGTAGCATGAAGTGGCGGCGTGTACCCCACGCCCCCCGCGTTGCAGCATCACACAGGTCACTGTGTTCCACCACCACCACCCGCTGAGCAAACACATTGTCTCGACAGCGTATTACACATACCAATGAACTTATAAGGCTTCTGGAGAGCAGTAAGCGCCGCAAGGCAGTGGTCGGATATCGCAGCTGACCATGTGGGAATCTTGGCGTGCTGATAAACGGCATCCTTGAGCACCAGCTCCATCGACTACTCCTTTCGTCCAGCCGCAGCAGCACAACGCTTACCTCTGCAAGGATACTTGCTATCTCCGACGCGGGAAATGTCGTGGCGGGCTGTTTGGTGCCGTCTGCCGACTCCATCGCACTGTTTGCAAGAAGGCAGGCTGCTGGCACACGTCCTGCAACGCAACGCGTGTTGCTGCCCTTCGCCCCGTCACCCTCCTCTCTACGTCACAACAGTAACAACAACAACAACAACAACAGGTTCAACTACTTTGTAAAATAGGAATGCGGTTCGATTGTATTCCAGTGCTCTTTTCTTCATTGCATCCACACATGCATCCTCCAATCTCCACCCATATCCAGCCTCGCTGAGCAGTGTGTACCAGCGTGTCTACTTCTGTTCATCTCCTTCCATAAAGTTAGCTTGTAGGATCTAAATCGCGACCGCTTTGCTACTGCGCACGCAACATTGCATAGCAGTCGTTGTCTCTGCGCTTGCGCACTGCTTCCAACGCTTTGAGCACGCGTGCTGCCAGAATAGCGTCACTGCCGTTGGCAGCACTATGGTCATGACAAGGAGGGTACTAACGATGGCGTGCCTACTGTACAGCTGGAACAGCACTTTATAACCGACCCCATGCTCTCTTTCTTGAGCAGCGACAGTCGCCACACTCACACACCTTTGGCGCCACATAGTATAGGGTGGTGATGCAGACACTGTATGCCCATCTCGAATGACACGCCGTCTTGCTGCAAGCGACAGCGGCGCAAAGGCGCCTACTCATCATGGTCTATCTTCAGACTGATCCCCTCCAGCTCTCTGTTGACATACATGCCGCACTCCATGGCTGGATACTTCTGCTGCGCGCGCTTCAGCGCTTCTTGGTCCTTCCACAGCTCGGGTATCACGCTGAGCATGCGATCATGAGCGACATGGAAAAACATGGTGCTGGAGATGCGCCATAGCGGTCTGCCAGTCGCACGTCTGCACTCCATTGCCTACTCGGTTCAGACGACCTTCCGCAAGCGGCATGGAAACCACCTTAAGAGTTGCCTCAGTCACCACCACTTCATGGTAGCCTGCCTGGATAAGACCGCCAGTCATCCATTCCAGCTCCTTGCCCGCCTGCACCAGCAACCCTCCGACCGGAATCTGCACCGCAAGTCGATTGCCGGTGTTCTTTGCCCATATGTGTAGGCCAGGGTATCGACTGCGGCCGTGGATCGTCAGCAGGTTGAAATCATAGTGGAAGCCAGCCAGCACTGTGTGCACACGGTGATGCAACTGAAGGTCTGACGCAGTGGGTGCCAGCAGATGAGGTCCACCATGCGCTGCATCCGTAAACGTGTTAGACGGCAGGCCAAGCCCGCAAGCCACCATCTCCGCAAGTGTTGTCACAGCAGTATGCATTTGTCCACCCCAGCTGTTCATTTTCTGTTCCCACTGTGGAAAACCTGAGGGAAAGGGTTGTCACTTCACGACAGCATTGAAGCGCAAATACCCGCTGGAATAACCGGTGCTGTGTTAAGACGTGGGTACTTAGACTCGGTTGGACTAGCACCCAACTGCCAGAAAAATCGCCATTTGGCGTCTGAGCCCGTTATGGGCGCAGGTCGCTCGGACACCGGAAGCTAAAGGATGTTTGTGTGAGTTGTGTTTCTGGGTGCCATGCGGTTCAGCAGCGTCCCACCTTTTCAATGACTGCCTGGCAGTCAGGATCACGGCGACATTTAGGATCTTCGCGACTGCTCGGTGTTGCACCCACTTGATAGTGGAATTGCGGGCGCACATCAAGCAGCTTGACGTCGTCTGGCTGTGCGAAGTAGTCTTCCATCATGTCTAGGAAGCTAGCGTTGTCCTCCTCGTTGACGCGTGGATCCAACAGCGACAACGCGCCAAAATCGATGAGCGACGTAGCAGCCTATGTGAACTAAGCGGTTCTATATTGCTGAGGACAAGCAATTTGCCTTGCGACATTCTTCCAAAGCAGCAGCAGAGGTCGGATCGGCAAGGTAGACCGCCAGTTGGACGACGGGAAGCTGGAGCGTCGTCATGGCGCGAAAGAAGACGAAGTGTTGGCCATGGAGGCGTTGTTCCGCCCTGGCTGGGATGGGAACCGCCCTGCTGCACGACGAAGTAAACATCCGCTCTGTAGCTGTAGTTCAATACTATCGACAGCTAGGATGTAGTGTTTCTGCTGATAGCGCTGCTATTCGATTGCTGTTGTTTGGTCACTGCTGCTGCTGCTGCTGCTGCTGCTGCTACTGTTAGTAGATGGTCTGTTTTCTCTCCTCCTTCCACGTGCATGCAGTGCTTACAGCGTTGTGGCAATGCAATCACCATTGCAATGCTGCCACAACAGAACACTCCCTGCTCTCAACGCACAAAGGGCACAAAAGAAGGTGAGAAGCAAGGTTGATAGGCATCATCAAAATTTATCACCAGTGTCATTACCGAGCATCTTGGTACATATCCCCAATCTACATCCCACCAATTCTACACCGGCCACAAGGATACGTCATTCTGCTCTTAGAATTGCTCGACGTTCCACTGCGCACCGCTGTCTAAGCCGTTCCATGCAGCCAACTCGTCATCGACTTCGGGGGCTTGAGTGCCTTCGCGCGAGGCCTGCTCGATGCGCACGTTGTTTGTGGACACCTCCTCGGTTACTGCAGTGACATCCTTGTTCACCATGCGAACAACCTTGCGGACTTGCTCCTTGGCCTCGTCTCTCGACCACTTAATGTCGATTTGCTCGGTGGTCGATCTGGTCTCGACAATGCGGCGGGTGGTGCGCACGCTAGCATCCAGCTGGGCCTCAGCGATCACACAGTGACCGGCCTTCTCCACCTTCACAAACGCATCGATCTGCACATCAACACGGCGGCGCAGCACACGGTGGCCCCACTGGTCGATACCGACAACGATATACTCAATGTTGGTGATGGTCTCGCGAACAATTTCACGGCCGACGGCATCAGCACTAAGGACAAGGAAGGTGGCCTCAAGCGAAGCAGCACGGATAACACGGCGGTTGGCGCGATCGACTTCCACGATGACACAGACGGCGCCGCGCAGCAGACGGCGGTTGGCTTGATCAATCGTGTAGATGACCTCTTCGACAGTTTCCAAGGCGGCGTTCACGCTTCCCATCACCACACGCCTCACACCACGGATCAAGGCACCACCAGCGGCACCGGCAATAACCAATCCTTCAATGGCAGCATCTTCGACCTTGCGCAGCACCAGGCGGCCACTGACATCGATAGCAAAGGCCACATACAGGGTACCGGTCACTGTGTCCTTGAGCACTCTGCGTCCAAGCGCGTCGATGCTGACGAAGATCAAGGCTGGAACAGCGGCGGCGATCTCAATCACGGTCTTGGCACCATAGGCAAACCCGATGACAACTGCGCCGGCAGCGCCCAGCACAACCATACCAGTCTTCTCGACAACCTTGACGACCAAGCGTCCAGCGTCCACAGTGAGCTTGCCGGTAACGACGACGGCAACCAAAGACAGATCGGCCACCACCTCCACAGCGGTCTCGACGGCTTGCACGGCACCCTTGATGACGGCCTTGCCGGAGATCTCGGCGGCGATGGACAACTCGACGGCGGCATCAATCACACGGCGGATCACGACACGACCCAGCGCATCCAGACCAATGACGACGTAGACGACACCTTCGATGGAATCGCGCACAAGTTTACGGCCGAGGTGGTCGATGCCGATGACAACAAAGGCGGCAGCACCGACAGCCAAGCGGAAGCTGACCTTAGCGGCTTCGGTGAGACCGACGATGACGATGGCACCAGCACCAAGCACCATAGTACCAGCGGCACCAGCAACCACGGCCACACCAATGATGAGGTCCTTGGCGCCATGGATGATCAGTTTGCCGGTAGCGTCGGCAATCACGGCAGCGGTCAGGGCCACGTCGACCAGGAAGCCAGTGGCGCAGAGCGCACCCTTAATGACAGCCTTGCCAGCCAAGTCAATGGCGACGTAGGCCTCGACAGCCAGATCGGCAGCAGCACGCAGCACCAAGCGACCAGCGATGTCGAGACCAATGACGACGTATTCGATTCCCTTGATGGTATCCTTGAGGATCTTGCGGCCGAGGTGATCGACACCGATGACGATGAGGGCACCGGTACCGATGGCCAACGTGACCACCTTCTTGATGGCGGCGTCGACACCGAGGACGAAAGCCACGCTGACACCGAGAGCGATTTTGCCAGAGGCGGTGAACACATGGGCCAGACGCTTGAGGCTGAGCTCCAGCTCGAGGCCAGCGGTAGCGCCAAGGATAGCGATTTCCAGGCTGATATCGGCAATACGGTGTTCAAACTTGTGGGCGCCCTTCTTGATGTTGAGGAAGAAATGTTCGACGTCGTGGATGAGGTTCATGCCGAACTCTTCCATGCGGTTTGCGGCCAGCTTGAGTTCGCCTTCGATACCCTCGATGGCCCAGTGCAGGTTGCCACGCAGATGGCCATAGGTCTTGTGGACACTGACGGCAGCATGGACGTTGATGTCGACTTCGGCAGCCACTTCGAGATGACCGACGTGGATGTCGACACCGGTTGCGATGTGGGCGTCGACGGCTTCGACGACATCGACAGCCTCTTCCTTGGCATTGATGTAGAACTTGAACTTGTTAGCAGCATAGACCAAATTGGGCAGGTGAGCAGCGATCCAGCGAGAGCGGCCCAGTTTTCCACGCAGGTTCTTGATCTCCAGCTTGATCCAGCCGTGACGACCGAGGAAGTGGTCGCTGTGGTTCAGCAAGTCGGCGTTGTTGAGCAGATCGATAGCGTCCTGAACACGTTCAGCCACCTCGATGAGATGCTCAAAGCGGTTGACATGGTGACTGGTAAGAGCGTGCAGGATAAGCTTGTTGGCCAAATGGTACTGCTGCAGAGACAGTTCGTACAGTCTGTGGGCGGGGGTGTCGAGGAACTTGCGCACGGAAGCCGAGATGGAGAAGGAGGAGGAAAGCGAGGTGTCGGCTTCCAGATCGGCATGCAGACGGAATTTAGCATCGACCTCGGTGGTGGAGGAGAAGGAGGCGGTGGTGGTGGTGGTTTTGGAAGCGATGATTTCACCGGGGACAGCAAGCACGGGGGTGCATGTAGCAATCAACACAGCAGCTAGCACCAAAGCGTAATTGTAGCGCATAATAAAAGATCAATCAGTCGGTGGTAGTGGTAGTGGTGGTGGTGGTGTGTGTATATGTGTGTAGTGGCGTGGGTGTATGCGTGGAGATAGTCGTCAGTGATGGCTCGTGAGCGATGTAGCTGGTTGTCTGGCGATACAACAACGGTAACCGCTACTTCTTGAAGAAGGAGATACAGCCACGGTGGATGTATCGTGGCTTAAACAGCCAGTCGTGGGAATGGAGATGAACGTGGTGGTGGTGCACGCCGCACCACCACCAGCCACCAACAACACCACCCGAACGTGCCATCCAACCCGTGCTGCACACGCCTATAACATGTGCTACTGTAACCACAACAACAGCGCCATGCACAGCACGCTTACCGCTAGCCAACAGCCATGCCACGCCACGCTTGTCCCTCCACATGCGCCAATCCCGCCCTGCTACATATTGTTGCTGCTGCGTCGCGAGTGGGTCGTCGCTTGTCTCCCTCTGCCTGTGTCGTCGTTTCTCTGTCCCCGTCTCCCGTCCCCGCCCTCCCTTCCTCCTCGTCACCCCTCCTCGCCACCTCTCTCTCTCTCTCTTTGTATAATGCAGTCGATTCCTGTTGCCGTCTTGGCTGCCCTGTATATGGCTGCGGCTAGTGTGCAGGCTCAAACAGAGTCTGATCCCTCTGTTTCTATCGATACTCCCGCCGACACTCCCGTTGACACCTCTTCCGATACCTCCGTAGAGGAAGACGCATCCACCGATCCTACCACGGATACCTCCAACGATGACGCTTCTCCTTTCACCGACCCCGCGTCTGACGACGTGCCTACGCCACTGGACAACAGCCCGCGTGCTCCTCCCACGCCCCAGCCCTCCATGAGCAACCCAGTCGTCACCACCACTGCCACCACCGCCACCACCTTACCAACAAGCAATCTTCGTGTGGCAATGACTCCCCAACTTGCACCTTCCTCCTCCTCCTCTGCTGCCTCCAATCCTATTCCCTCCTCTGCCACATATAATCCAAGCGCAGGGATGGGCCTCTTCTCGTTAAACAACGGTGTTGTTGCTCACACCGCTGCTTTCCAATTCAACGATCCTGCCAAGCTGATGTTGCAACACCAGGGATTAAGTGTCGGTGCGTGGGCGGGTGTGTGTGTTGGTGCTGTTGCCATGTTCTGCGCTGCGCTTCTCCTGGCTGTTGTGCTGCGCCGACGCCACCATCATCATCATCATCACCTGTCGCACAAACTACCAACTGCCGCCACTGCTAGCAAGTGGCAAACAGTCGACAGTACGGAGAAAAAACTGCTTATGTCCACCTACAACGCGACATCCGCCGACATAACCACAATGGTCGATCATCTAGAACCCAGCTTGGTGGCTGGCCAGGGCACCGTCACTTCCGTCATGGAGGTTGACGAGCCCGATTTCCTGTGGAATGCCGCGCTGCGTCCTACATCGACGCACAACCACACCTCCTCCCCCACTATCATCAACGACCACGACCACCGTCTGCCGTCGCAACAGCCGCAACCATCCACCGCACTTCACGACGCACATATGAGCTCATTAAACAATGGCGATCTAGGCCATTTCGTTTGATCACAACACCATTCCTTATATTGCGCGGGATGTGGCTCGCTCGCTTGCTCACCTGCTCTCTCTCTCTCTCTTGCTTCCACGTCGTATACCCAATACTCCTTTGATCATCATTTTTATAGTTAGACAACAAGATTTGTATCTGCACCCGGGTGCAGGACCTTACCGCTGTTTACCCGCTCCTCTTTCTTTCCGCGTGTCATTTGATACCGACGCAGTGTACAAAAGTATATGGCAAAACATGCATACCAGTGAACCAAATATCACATCCTATTGCTTGCTATACACTGTTTGTCCGCTCACTTGCCTGCCTCGGCCTGCTACGCTGATGCTTAAACCAGATGGGTTCGCTGCACCAGCTCATGAGTTACCGCGTGGTCCAATGCTCTGATCATATCTGACATGCTTACATCACCGTGCTTTGCCGTGTGAGTCACACGCCCGACAACGAGCCATACCTTGAGGAAGTGCGAGTAGGCCAGAAACGGTAGCTTTCGCAGTGTCCGTCCGCTCAGCCCCTAAACAACAATCCACATGCGTCACGACCGCACCCACACCATCACTTCCTACAATACAGCGCTGGGAGACGCTTTGAAGCTGACAGGACAGCACGGTGTCCGGATGCTCGCGGAACAAGGTCAACGCATGCCACCCCAGCAGTTTCTCGTTGGCCTGACAAGCTGTATTACATAGACAGGCTGCTACCAGCGCTTACCAGAACGCTAATCATGCCCGTGCGATGCAGTTCTTCGACACACGCAGCGAAGATAGTGTAGATGGCGGCTGGCGAAGGAAATCCGACAAATTGTTTAACATCTGCACGATCGACAAACGCCAAATCTAAGGACGCAAGCGCGTGAATATTAGCCATGGCCCCACCACGCCCCACCTATCGCCTCGCTGATATTGGACGTGGTGAGAATAATCACGTTCCGATAAGCGCGTAGCCGATCGATCTGAGTGAGTACTGCATTGACCACCTGTGCGACCATCAATGTGCCGCACTACAACGGTATCCAAACAACATACTCGAATCGCGTCCGACGGTTCCGCCCCCGACAATGCTGACTTTCGCGCTGTAGTCAGACTTTCAACCTCATCTGTGCCCCGTGTATTAGTACGCGTTTGCGACTGAGATCGTGTATATCTCGGCCTACCGATCAAGACACACACGAATGCTCCCGGCTCGTTGGCCATGCGAAAGATTTGGCCAAATGCTTTTGCCACGAGCTTGCCGCTTTCAGCAAACCATTTGCTGAAAAGACTGTGGCTGTTGATTTCCACCATACGGACCAATGGGTATCTGCGTCTGCGTTACTACCACGTGGCGAATGGAAACATGCGACAGCCCTACTGTGTAGAGAATCGAATAGCGATTTTTTGTGCAAGTGCTTTACATAGCGTTGTTTTCCCAGTTCCGGGTGGACCATGCAGCAGGATGACTCTTTTGGCGCGGCTGTTAGTGCGTGTTGCGACAGCGTGGTTTGTCTACCGGTTGTAGGACACGATGTTAGGATCAACATTGCATTTGGAGAACTTCATGATGGTCTGTATGTACTGCAGCAGTTTCAGTCGGATGTCGTCGTCTGCCGCATAGACCAAACTAACAGCACGGGAAAGAAGAATGACCACGCTGGCGGCAAGTGCTTGGCGCACCTTTCCCAAATACCATTCAGGTCACGGCCAGGCAGCACCCATTGCTGCATGAGCGTCACCTCCTCGCCATCGTGGTCGTCAACCACGTCTTCGCTGAAAAGATCGAAGCTGAGACGATAGCTGTGCACGGCTAAGTTGCACTCGGCGAGATGAACGACGCTCTGGTCTGTGTCTGTGTCCACGCCAGCCACGCGCTTAGAACACTGCATATATGCACGAACTTACCATCTGCCTCGCACACATGAATGCTTTGTACATTTTTTGACAGCACCGGGTCGTCCGCAAAGTCGTTTAGCACCGAATGTGCCAGCAGCGACTGCTTGGTGGCACGCAGATACACCTCAACCTGCGCCGCCACCGCTTCGTCAGAAAGCCGACACTCGTCATCCAAGCAGCATTCAACTTTTGCCAAGCGTGTGTTAGGCAGTGCGGATGATTGTGCTGCTACTGTGCAATAAAAACGCGCGATCCGACATTGCTGCGATTACGCGTGCAAAAGTGTTGACAACTGGCAGCCGCTTTATCCGCAACTTGCATTCTCCCCGCTTCCCCATTTCCTCTTGGTCTTTGCTTGTTCTTTGTATGCCTCGTCGCTTGGAAACGTGCTTATAGCGAAACGATAGTGGCCACTGAGCACATGCGCTCGATTGCCGTCTTGATCGGCACTGCTGGCAGTGTCCAGTTCGTTCCCGCAGCCGTGCCGCTCCTGCCGCAGCAGTCGAGCCGACCGTAAAGTCGTCCCGTGAAACAACACGGCTTCTCAGCGGATTTAAGGTGTGGAATGAAGAGACAATGAGCGTACCTTGACTATCATCCTAGCTGTTGTTGGTGCGGGACGTCGATGGACCAGCCCTGAAGTGCTTCATCCGCCATTTCCAAACTACTCAATCCCCACGTGAAGGAAACACAGAGAGCAGTGACTCTGCAAGCAAGGTAAAAGGGGCGGAATAACCGGACTAACTGGTTGTTTTGCTGCATTGAGAAAGCAGGCGGCTGCTTCACCCATGACTATCACGACTACGACAGCGTGGTACGATGGAGTGCCATTCTGCTCCACGGTACCAGCAACAATCATGTATTTTCTTTAAGGAAAAAGGCTGTGCTGCGCAACCGGTTTGAGCTGGATATACGTATACACTTCACATTCTCTTATTCGTCTGGCATTTGCAAGCGTAGTCCATTCCGTGCGAAAGTATGCGAAATACCTTTTGCAACAGCCTAACACATGCTCCAGAGATGCAAAGGATGCACCAGCTATGGATGGCATACGAAGCAGCGCTAAAAGAGGATCATACTGCATGAAACGTTGTGCCACGCAGCACAGCACATCTGTGTCAGCATTGGGCAAACCGTTCACCACACCGCCATTTCCATTTCAACCACGAGAACAAGCAATGGCAAGTTCATTCTTTGTGTCTCAATGCGGTTGCAACTTCAGTTGAAACGCGAAAAAGTCAACCACGCGCGTGCACCTTCGCGATGAACCGACTTGCCACAT
Source organism: Cochlonema odontosperma (assembly GCA_004114315.1). Classification (NCBI taxonomy): domain Eukaryota; kingdom Fungi; phylum Zoopagomycota; class Zoopagomycetes; order Zoopagales; family Cochlonemataceae; genus Cochlonema; species Cochlonema odontosperma. The sequence goes on along the minus strand of QZWT01000249.1, from coordinate 65 downwards.
GCTCACACGCACTACGAGCATTCGCGCCCAGCGGCAGACGCACGCTCTGTGCTGCCGCATTGCGT